>JAHWFP010032615.1:24166-53963 GCA_023313725.1 Lithobius niger
ATGTTTTTGCAACAGTGTCTTAACAATTCTAGGTGGAGAATTTCTACATTTTATATTTACGTCGTCATATTTTTATTAATTTATTAGCGAATCTTTTACTTGTGGCTTACATGATGTATTCATTGTACTCTCACTTTTGTTTTTCTTTCAGTTTCCTTTCGTGCATACGTTCTCAGATTATATCTGTATTGAAACTATCGTAAAATGTCACTGAATTTTTTTAAAATTCACGCATTACTAAAATGACCCTAAATGTTGACGTAGCATTTAAATTACCTATACGTTTCACATCCATATTTGTCATTTATTCATATTTATTTGTATTTGTCTAATCGCGAATGTTTTTGCTGATGAGCTATTGGGAGTTCCATCTAAGCTACATCCGTTTGCTCCCCGCTATCTTGGTTTCTATAGAAACGAACTCGATTCTGACGGAAACAGGGTTAAAATAATTTCACGTGACCATTCATTGACTTAAGATGCACTCCGGACATGTAAGTATACCGTATAGCTCACGTGAAACATATTTACGGCGTAATGCGTTACACAACGCAGGAATAAGAGAATCGGGAATAAGGACCAGTTCAGTCGCCATATTGCGAAGCTTCGAGTGCTACAGTTTTTCACTAGTCAGCACCAGTAAGAACTAGAAGTCGTTGTAGCAAGTGACGTCTCATCGAAAACAATCAATTGTAACCAAACCTAAACTTATATCCACCATACTGAATTTAACTTCTTAATCATTAATAAGTGATTAATTAAGCCTTCTTAGCAATTTTAAGTATGCGCAGCTGCTGTTGTGTGATGCCAACTAGCTGTAATTCCTGTTTATCACTAATGCACAAGAGTGGTTATCACTTATTAATCGCCTACTTAATGTCACTGAGTTGGTTTAGGTGTCGCATCTTTCATTTCAGGACTACTCTTACGTCCGATGACGTACATAACTGTTGAAAGACACAAGTAAATGCGTTATGGTTTTATCGTAGTTCTATCAACTTTGACCTGTGGTGTGTAAGCCAGTTACTGTCTCATTTATCAAACTTATTCACCACTCTGGGTGTCCTTCCTGTCGGATAAGATAAAGTTCATTTCCGCCGAAATGTGCCCAATCCAGTGCTTCCAGTGATCAATGTTCCCAGTCCGCCCCTGATAATTTCACTCCACGAGAAGAGCAACGGAGCTCCAGTTAAAAAGGCAGCTTCGTAACAACCGGGGACTGCTGCGAAGGCCAGTGTGCGGCAGTACAGACCTAAAAATCATGTGACGTCATGCGTATGGTAGCTTAGAGGTAAGAGGAGTTGATACGTAATCAGAAGAGCCCGAATCGATCCCCTGCCACATAATTACATGGACGTAAACTGCCGCGCATTAATTGGCTTTTACTGCAGTTGCCAGATGCAACGACGGGATCATGTTTTTTACATGCTTGTTTCTTTTTTGTTTGTTTTGTTTGCTTCTCTGTCCTGATTTCAAATGGTGTCTTTCTTTTTTTTTAACCGAGCGCAAACTAACTCGGCTGCTGGCGCGCTTTCTTCTTGGTTCTATCGTCTTCCTCGGTTTTACAATGGCTCATTAAATGCAGCTTGGACATTAGCGGCCTGAGCGTTTGTCCAAGGTCGCTTGGCCCAAGTGGAGTCTTGGGACTCGTCCACGTCACCACCCACCACGCTCAAGCCAACAACGGGCAGGACATTCAACACACTTACATGTTAGGCACATTTCTAAATTGGACAAGTAGAAGGATGTGTGTGTGTACAAATGAGGTGGAGGTAGAGGAGAACGCTTACGCGGTTCGTGTTTCTGTTGGCAGTTGAGTATCGCCCATTCTGAACCCAAGACTGATTCACAGGTCAAAGTTGATAGAACTGTGATAAAACCATAACGCATTTAGTTGTATCTTTCAACAGTTACGTACGTCATCGGACGTAAGAGTAGTCCTGAAATAAACAATGCAACACCTAAACCAACTCAGTGACATCAAGCCATCGAACTATTCCTGATGCGTTTCTACTAACCTGCCAAAACCATCCCGACCCCTAACCCTAATTTGTTAACTAGGAATCTTGCGTTCATCCTTTTGAACGCACGGAGTCTTGTGGCAAACTTGATCGATTTCAATGTTCTTTTGTTGAGTGACCAATACACAGTTACAGCAATCGCAACCAACATGGACATGATGTAGGCAATTTAGCCTACTATTTATATACATGTTGATGCGAGCTTTCCTCCCTGGACGCAGCATCGTATTCGCACCATCTGCTACGCTGGAATCCCCACTTTAACCTACCATACCTCGACGATGGAAACGGGAATCTTTTCACTGTTCAGCATTTATTTGTTAATGTTGCGGGCTCGCTTGAATTCGGGCATGGCAGACAGTCGAAGACGTGTTTCCAGGTCTTTTAGGAATTCCGGAAGTTCTGGGTTAATTTCAAATTAAACTGCCAAAAAGGAGGGGGGGGGGGAGTGCAAAGGAGGGCGAGCTGCCTGGATGGCGTTTGCAACAGGGACTGTTGTGGTCGTTCTAAATCCGTTGCCATGCCTTTGGCAGTCGCCAGGAAACCGAAAGACTGAGCTTTCATGTGGTTCAGCATTATTTTACAAGTGATTTAGCATTGTTTACAATAGTCGCAAGGTAGTTAAAATACAAAGTCGGAAACAGTAGGGACCCGTCTCGGTACTTCCACATAAAGGCCCACCAATGAAAAAGTCCAATGGGCGAAGGTGAGGGGAACTTGCTACGTCAAAAGTAGTTTCAGGTTATGATGTCGGAAAGTCTTCAAGTTAGCCTTGGACCTCGCAGCAACGGGAAATATAAATAAATATACATTACTGGATAGCAAAGTATAGTGAATGTTTGGTGCCGGCATGACATCTTCACAGGTCACTTATAGCAGGTTGGTCAGAGCGAACTACGGGATAAGCGGTGTACCATGCGTGGGAGAAAATACGAGTGAATAAAATCAGAAACCGGTTTGGCACATTCTGGAGTAAATATATGAAAAAAGGGTTCTGGTGACGATCGGCGACTTGCCGCCCGGACCAGGCCGTCCCCGGTGCGCACCTTTTTTCGTATCTAGGATGTGCATATGAGGATTACTAAACTCTTCAAAACTAATGCATTTTCAGCGGCTTTTGCATGAAACATTAATGTACTACATTTTATACTTTTTTTGAAACCATCGTTAGCATATTTTTGGACGCACATGATTATGCAGCATATACCTAATTAGGCGAACTCTAGTTCTACTTTATCATCGCATGCACGTTTTCGTTTAAAGTGACTTGCCTCCCAGCCATATAACCTCTTCAAACAGGTATCAGTGCACCAGTTACATACCACATTGCCTTATGGTGCGGAACATGCGTCACGCAAGGCCGGCGAAGATGGATGCCGAATTTCTTGCTTCGTGGCCCAAAGCTTCCATCCCAGCAGGCCTTGGAGTCCACGTAGGATTCATCATGTAATTCTAGCATTACAACAGAATATCTTGCAGTCGCTATATTTAAAAAAATGGATTTTAACAAGGGTAGGTGATTAAAGGTGATTAACGGTAGGTGATTAAAGTCACGTGACTATACTTCAAGTGACGGATACAAAAACAATCATACGCCTCATTTGGAAGTTTTAACAGAAATTATACTATGCTGACAACTTAAGTTATACTGGCAGCAGCTTCAATCCAAAAGATGGAGAATAATACTGTTTCGCAAAATACGGGCGGCCAAATTAAAGACGAGAAACACAGGGTGGTGTCTGTTTACACAAGATGGTCGGCCTACGCAGCTGCTATTAAAGAAGAGCTCGTGAATTCAAAGAAAGCCATCCAGTCCTCAGTAAGTGATTGTGCTGATAGTTACCATTTATTGGATGTAGGAACATTACTGTTTGTGACTTTCTAAAAATGGGCTAGCAAAAAACAATCATGGAAATGAGGTGAATGTAACATTCAACTTTCCACCGCCTATGTAAACAACCCGCCGTTTGCAGAACTTCCGTTAAACAACACTGATAACGCCGCTGTGTAACACCAGTCGACCCTCGCTAAAACATCGTTCCATTCCCGGGGAAGCAGCAGGGGCGTTGTTGAAGGTCACGGAGAGAGTCGCCCAGGTCATAGGTGACAACATAGTCCACAAAACGACCCCTCAACGTATTACTGGAAACTGGGAATAAATCCGTCTGTGGTAATAGAACGCGCTACAGTTTTGGAAAACTTCAGTGGGTTGTGCTAAATGTAAGTCTCCTGTTACTACGACAATTTGTGGAGAAAGGTGAGGACCTTCAACATCATCACAAACGGCGCAAATGTGCTGTGTAAAGCTTATTCCGCGTCTCTCGTGGCTGTTCACTCTGCCGACAGCGCAGCTAAATTAATAGCTACTCAGATCGGCTCTCAAGAAAGCAATAATTACTGAATTTACAGCTAGCACAGACAAATATATTATTGCAGGGGTACACAGAGTCGTTCAAACTGCCTCTAACATCAATAAACATCGTAAACGAGGGTAACTCTACTGATAATTCTGGAAATAATTCAGAGACTGAGTCTCTTTCCCTGGGGGCAATTTGTGCAAATTATTATAACGAAAGTGGAGCGACGTAGTCAGGGGGGAGGGGGGAGGAGAGGGGAGGAGGACGAAGACAAACCTTTGCAAGACGTGCTTCCCAGGAAAAGGGGTAGACATAAGACAAATGCTGCGAACGAAAGCAACAACAACGAACAAAACCACCCACGAACGCAAACAACATTAAAGACAATAATGAACAAAACCACACGCAGCAAAACCCACCTGAAATGGTTGAAAAAAATGAAAAGCCAGCCAGTTCGATTATTGGTACCTCAACTAACGGCAAACTTAAAGTTAAGTAGTAGATATCCGTGAGTCCTTGTCGATTTAACGGCTATAATTGCTCGCGAGCAAGAAACGGCTAGTCCAATTTCGAGGGGGTGGAGGGAAACACGAGTGGGCGAAGCCCACGAGTTTTTCCCTTCACCCCCGAGATAGTGGACTAGCCATTTCGAGCTCAAGAGCAATTATAGCCGTTACATCACAGGGACTCACGGATATGTATTTTAATGCTAAGGTGTGACGTCGAGCTAATTTATCGTGTTATTAGAGTTTTGTAAAGACTTGTTTCAAGAATTTAAGATTTTCTACATGCGACTTATGTAAATTCCTGAACAGAAGTTCCGGTTTAGAAACTGAGTTGGAAGCTTCCTGTGTTTAAAAGCCGACCGAAGGGGAGAGACGCTGCGTAATACCGATGTTTGTGTTTAAGGTAAAACTATTTTTTTCTGCTTATTAGTTTAAATAAGATGAGTAAATAAAATGCGCTATTCGCTTGAGTCTCGTAGGTTTTTAGGTGTGTTTAGGAAGTGTCAGTAGCCTAGTTTTCGTACCGTCGGAACGAAAGATTGCCGGGTTGGGCCATTCCTCCGTGGGTGGGGGTCTAGCATAGTACGGGAGTGTTTTTTTTTTTCCGTGTTAGGCTAGAGAGAAAAATGTCGCAGGTTGTAAATGTGCCTGTTTATGCAGGTTGTATTTGTGTTGTGTACGGTAATTTTACGAAGTCGGGTCATATGTCACATGGTGGAGCAGGGTTTGTGTAGACTCGCGTAAAAAGTGTTAGATTATCAAAAAAAGTGTGGGTTATCAAAAAAGTGTGGGTTATCAAAATTAACCCACTGTGACGTGTGTGGGTTTTTAGATTAACCGTATATAACGACTACACTTTTAGCATGGGGATGTATTAGCGTGACGTCACGACCATGCATTAAACTAAAGATAGGTGGCAAACTACCTGAGCAAATGGAAGCAAAGAGTAATAATCAAAGATCAATCTTCGGAATTATTGTGCATTGGAAGTGGGGTCCCCCAGAGCTCTACACTAGGCCCAACTCTCTTTACTGTCTTTGTTTATGATGTGGTAGCTGATCTTAACAGCAGCTGTGCTCTTTATGGGCTAAAAGAAATAAGCAAAAGCAATCAAACAAAAGCAACTTTAGGAAATGGAGGTCATCCAAACTACAGATCGAGTGGGAATCCCCTTGCAGTAGTTTCAGAGATGAAGGACCTTGGTGTTGTTATTGACAGGAAATTAAAGTGTCCAGACAGGCTGACAGACCTTCGGAATAATTCAGAACGTTAGCATTAAATCGATCAGAAGCAACTCTACTGCTTATGAAACATTAACGCAAAAAAAAAAAAAAAAAAAAAAACGTTGAAAAGTCGAGAAAAGGGCTCCATCACAAAAAAAAAACATACTTGAAAACGGTGAAACAAGAAGAATTATGTAAGGTATGTCCTAGCAAATTCTGAGCGAGGCCCAGTCCTGATGTGTGGCTCCGGTGTTTCTTGTACTGGATGTTATTACAACACCTTACATAATGTTTTTCTCGTTTCACTGATTTAAGGATGGTTTTTTTTAGCGTACATCCTGTTCTCTACGCTTCAGCAGTATTCTTGTTTTTGCATAAATAGTGCTGGTTTTTATTATATAAATACAGATGCAGTCTTGTAATTATAAGCTTTTACACGTGAAAACGTCGCTTTACATCAATGCTGGAAATGATGTGTATTTTACAACAATACTGTAATTAAGTATTTTACACCAATGCTGGAAATAAGTATTTTACACCAATACTGGAAATACGTATTTTACACCCAAACTGCAATTAGGTATTTTAACCAATGCTGAAAATAGGTATTTTACACCAATGCTTAACTAGATATTTTACTCCAATGTGCAATTAGGTATTTTACACCAATGCTGGAAATAGGTATTTTACACCCATGCTGTAATTACGTATGTTACACCAATGCTTAAACTATGTATTTTACTCCAATGTGCAATTAGGTATTTTACACCAATGCTGGAAATTGGTATTTTACATCCATGCTGCAATTGCGTATTTTACACCAATGCTTAACTAGGTATTTTACTCCAATGTGCAATTAGGTATTTTACACCAATGTTGCAATCAGGTATTTTACACTAATGCTGCAATTATGTATTTTACACCGATGCTGGTGATAAGTACACTACATCACGGTTACAACCATAAGCGCAACAATGACAACAAAATAAACCCAAATTATTGTTTTAAAGTTTAACCATTATTGTAGGCCAACCACTCCTCACGGTGCAACCATAATTACAAACCACGAGCCCTGTATAAAATATTTCCAGCTTGCTAATATAGCTATGCTAATATCGCAGGGCATTGCGCCAGCGGTTTTAGCCATAACTATTTCCTGCATGTACCTTAGGACTTGGAAACTGTACCTTGAGAACAGTCTACTCGTCTTCCCAAACAGATAAGCAGACAGTTTCTTCAGCGTAACCGTAGCAAAGCTTGGCAGCAAGTACGTCCCAAGCACAAGAACAAGGTTTTTCATTATGGGCGCTGAACGAGACAAATTGCAGACAAATGCAACACGAGTCCTCGCTCACTTCTGTGCACTCAGCCATCCTCCGCCTCACCTGGTCTGGCGAACCGCCACCTCACCCCAATCCATGTTTGTTCTTTTTTTTTTTCTTATTTCCCGTTCATTAACTTCATTGTATCCCCCTTCGCACGCTCGTTCGTTCGTTCGACCAAACAGGTGATTTAGCGCACGAGAGGGGGCGGCATGTCGTTCGGGGCCCGTTAGTCACGTGCGCGTCACGACGCGCGACAGAATAATTGAACTTTGGGCCGGCTACAACGTTCGCTGTATCAAGGGCGCCGCTGCCCAAACAACCCCTTAAATTCAAACACCACCCCCCCCCCCTTCCCCACCCTACCTTCCACCCTAGCCTCTGCGATCCACTCTATTTTCTTTTTTCGACGGACAAATTGGACGAGCGTCTCACGACCCGCCAGCAATAGCGCGTGCATCGTACTGCGGCACGCTGACCCTACCTACCCATAAATAATACCTCCTTTTCCCCCATGAGGAGTAATAGACTTGTCCGCCACATCATTTTTCGGGTGCCCATAAAGTAGCTGCCCTGCATGGCCTGCGTGTTCCGTGTGAAGTCTGCTGCGCACCTTGCCCTAACTGTATTGCTTGCTGTACGTATACCCTAACTGCAAAACTACCTACAAAATTATTAGTTCATGGTGTGCTCCGCCGACCTATGCGGAGAATAAGTCCCCACCCATCCGTCTCCACCCCTTTCTAAGTATGAGAAGTTATGTTATTCATAAAGAGTCATGGCTCAGTTGCAAAAGTGATCGCACATGTCCGCAGCTTCTACAGTATGTGGCTTCACTAACGACTTTTGTTTAAAAATCTACTAAGGATCGCAGCACTCTTCCGCTGGTATGTTAACTGTTGTTTCATGCATTATTAAAGGCGGGTTGACACCAAATGAAAGTCTGCAGCATCTAGTGGATAAATAATAGGGATTTCATTAAAAATAGTACGAATTAATATTTGTTTGTTCGTTTGCCATATTGATTCTTGGTAAAAGGTACCTCATAACGATGCGTGGTTTTCCTGAAATAATTATTCTTTAGCTCTGAGCTTAATTAGTGATCACAATTAAAATAGTTTTTCAGAACCACAACAAAATCTCTAAGTTATTTAATTTTGAGAATTTTTGTTTTCCCGTATCCTTGTTTAGATTTCAAATTTCCATATTCGTTGAAAATAATTTTTATGATTCGGTTTTGCAGTTTTTGCAGTCTATTGACGCGACAGTTAGCGGCAAATGAACACACGGATTTCAAAGTGATTTTTTTTTAAACACACACTTCAAACAAAAGTTATTGATTTTTGTGTTTTCCATTCGAAGTTTTGGAAAATTGAAAGGAGAGAGAGGGGAAAAAAAAGCAACTCATTTATCTTGTTTAAGAAAAATCCGGCGTCAATTCCTGAAGCGCTGCTGTGTGAGGCCATCTTGTATCCCACAATCCATCACGTCCGTCGCTTCCGGTTTGGTGTGTCAACTCGGGATCGACCGGAACGTAACGTCTGTTTACACGTGTTTCTTTTCCTTCTTTTGTTTTATTTTTATTTTGCATTCTTCTACTTTATTTTATTATTTTCTTTCTTTTATTTTTATTTCGTTGATTTCTCCGACTTGATGCGTTTTTTTTTTCCGAACCGAAAGAAAGCAGGAAAATAGAAATTCGTCGACGTTTCGTTTGTCGAAGTTTGCTGTAAGGTTTCTTCAACGCCGCTAGACATAAATAAAAAAGATTTAAAAAAAAAAAGAAAACATACAGGTATTTTTATTTTTCGTGCAATTTTTTAATGTTTTTCTTTTTTTTTCTTTATATGCGACTCAAGTCAGCCGAGAAATTGACGTACACGAAGACGACGAGGAACCAAAGAAGGCTGTTAAGAAAATGGATTTCCATTCTGAAAGAGAAGTCAAGATAAAAACAACAAAAAAAATCGAAACAAAACAAAAAGGTATTACGTGAGATAAGCCATGCATTTCCCCATACTGTTGGTAAGGAAACAAGTTTAAAGACGTGACATGTTAAATTTTAGGTGTGTACCACATAAACGTGGCTCGCTTCGTCGCTCCATTGGCGTCTATCCATGCTTCCAGTAATTTCTTAGACTCCAAGGGCACCACAAAATCGATGTACCGATTATTTCGACGCAGACTAATTGCAATTATTGCTCACAGTTCGTCCATCACATTTCTCAGCACGCCTGCATTTTGTCTCCATCATTTAAAACATACGATGTTTGTTCGTCTGCGCGGTTGTTCGTCCACTCCTCCAGAAGTAAGCCCCTACAAAGGTGAGAAGATACTATATTACTCAAATACGCGGAAAACTGCTCATGACGTCATAGTTTTATCAGGCAAAGTTTACTGGGGGGGGGGGTCAAAGTTGGTTGAGGCATAATACATTTTGCATGAACAAACGTCTTGAGGGTGAAAAAAAAACTTTGACGTACTTTTTGCAGTTTTTTTGCGTATTTGAAAATCAAGTTACAGTGACGAAAATAGGCCTAACGAAAGTGTAATTGGATTATCTTTCATGTGGTCCTACTCCCATCTTTATAGGTGTCTTGGTTCAAGAGGAGTAGAGGTACACGCACACCATACGTTTTTAATGATGTAGCCAAAATGCAATATATTTTCCTAATTTTTAGATAACAATTTGTAAATTAATGCTAGCAGCGAATAAACAGTAAATTAAGCATATGAGTTCAGCACGTCACAATTACCCGACAAACACGTGTTGGGAGAGACGGCACAACACGCGGTTTCCGTTGTGTTGCCGAAGAATCTGGGTGGCTTTTAAGACATGGTAAGGAAGCAGGCTTCCTCATAGTCATCACAAGCCACATCGTTAGGAGCTACTGAAGCAGGCAGATGCATCCTCAGGTCCACTAGCATTTTAGATTGGGCTCCCTTATTGCGGCTCTCTTGCCGCCGGCTACTAAAAATCGGGCGGATATCTCCCAAAACTCCCTTGTCACGAAAGGTCAACCAAATTAGAACAAAATTGCGAACATTAACATGTTTACAAACAAACACACCGGCAGACAAACACGCAAACAAAATCAAACTACAATCGATTATTAATCACAAGCTTAACAAAGAAAGCAGTCAACATTAATGACTAGCCTTGTGCGAAAACAATATACAAAAGAAAGAAAGAAAGAAAAGGAATTCTAAGCATTATGATTTTTTTTTTATCTATTGTGGTAACGTGATCAAAGCCTAATTTCCAGCTTTCTTTACGCCTATTTTTTTACATGCCGTTTTAATTTCGTAAATAGCAGCTAATCAGGGAGGATTTGGTTCGAGAGTAGGCCTATTCATCCATGCAACATGGTTCCGAGACTATTTTAAATGAAGCTGATGTGTGTCGTTAACGAAATTCTTTTGTGTTTACGCTCCGTGGTTTCCTGCAGTGTTTAAATGCGACAATCAAATGTTATTATTTCATTGAGTGATGTCGATAAAACCTATTAGCTATAAGGAAGCAACGATGTTTGAATTTGCCGTGGTTTTTAACAAATTGTTCGTCGCTGTATCGAATGGTGAAAGCCGTTTGTCTCTTATCTGGTACCGTTCTGAAATTGAAAAAAAAAGTGACGGAAAAACGGACGGACAAAGTCGTTACAATAGAGCAGGGACATTTGCCGCTATATTGGCACCAGATTGGCACCAGTATGGGTTTTGGAGGGCATAACTACAAGGTGCACTAGATAAAAATGGAGGCAAAAACAACGGAAGAGCGGATTTCTTAGGTTTAAAATAACGTTGTTTTCTCCAACAACAAAAATCGCGCGTTTTAGGTCTAAGAAATCACGCTTCACAGCATCCGGCTTCAGTATGACGCCCTTCTGTTTCTCTCTGCAGTGCCCCTTGCAGCTAACCCATTAAGGCTCCAGCCTAGAGTTATATACAATAATACTACGTCGTGTCACTGCTTTATAGTCTTCTCACAGTTTCGGCTGTACAGAAGACGAAAAGCAGAAAGCAAATCAGCCCAAATCAGCGCAATTGCAGTGATTCGAGTTCCACCTTTGATGAGGTTCCACCTCATTGTTGCTCAAGCCAAGAAGCTTTTTGTAAATTCAAGGTGAACCGTCTCAACTTTGTCGATATCCCCCAGAAGACAAGAGACCAAACCGAGCTCGCGTACTCCTAGGATTGGTCTTCAAATACTTTAAAAGCCTACACGTATATATTTAATGTTGTGGGTGCAGCATTAATTTGTAGTGTGGAGAGGAGGCCAAGCGGCCAACTGCTTTCCGTTACTGTACGTGTGTTTGTGATCTTCCAGCCTCAACTAAGAAAAACTGAACAGCTTTAAAGAGAGGGAGCCATAGCCAAAGGGTACGCCAAGGTTAACGACCACCCAGCTGATAAGCGGGATTTCCTGGATTCGAGTTCCAGTCGGGATAGAAGTCTTATTTTCTCCGACCTTTCTTTCCGAGATTAATGTATCATGTATTCCATCCACGGTTGGAGCCAGCGCAGGAAACCTTACAAGTCCTTGTTATCCATTTTAGTCTTCTGTACAGCTGTACCGGCTGAGAAGACTATTGCAACGACTTTGTCCGTCCATCCGTCCGTCGTTTTTCAACTTCGCAACGGTACAAGATATTGACGACCATTGTTTACAACGTTAGATTCAGTGTGAGAAGTTAGGTAAATCACATGGCAAATTAAAACATCGTTACTTCCTTATAGTATAGAATTCTTCGACGTAACTAAATTAAATAATAACATTTGATCGTCGAATTAAAATCCTAAGGTAACATTCAACAAGAACAAAATGGATTTTAGCTTCGTTTAAAATAGTCTCGTCGCATTGTTGCATGAATGAATATGCTTACTGTCGAACCAAATTCTCCATTAGGCCTATATCTGCTACTTACGAAATTAAAACTGCATTTTAAAATTAGGCCTAACAATGAAAATTGGGCCTAAAATCATGTTACCATGGCAACCATGTTGGCTTCACCAACAACGTCTCTCTCGTCACTTCCTTACTACCACTGATCTATACAGGCAACGTTGCGCATTACGTTGTAACACTGTAACTGTGCCCATAGGCGCACCGTGTTGCGAAAATGAATAGGCTTACTATACAATCCGTATCTCCGTTAGCTGCTACTTACGAAATTAAAACTGCTGGTTAAAATTAGGCCTAAAACCTGACAATTACACCTAAAATGTAAAATAGGCCTAAAAGCTAACACATTTTTAACCGACAATTGTGATGGCTACTGCTTTTAGATTAGTATAATAGAGATAGCTGTTGTAGGCATGATAGAGGTGTGCGCCTCAACATTGGAAGTGGAGGAACTGTACAGAAGACCGGTGCGACTAGGCAGTCGCTGTAGCCGCTTCTTTACATTTGCAGGGGGGCGTTGAAAATTCGTAAAAAATTAAAAAAAATAAATAAAATAAACATTAGTTGATTCTTCGCAGTGCACAGACATCCGAGAGGGCAGGGCCAACTTTCAGTTAAAGGGCACACTGAGGCTTTCTTTTTCTCAGGACATTTTTTTCCATGTCATTCACGTTTTTACCATTTTTGGCCCCTTTCTTGGGCTTCCCAGCTTTCTTTTTTGCCCTTTTTAGGGTTTTAGGCCTCTTTCAGTGCAGAAAACCAAAATATGGCATGGTTTTTTCTTCAAAAAGGCGGGGGGAGGTCATTTTTGTCCAGTAAGGGTAGGGGCAATGCCTCCACCCCCCCCCCCCTTCGTGCACGCCACTGGTTCTTCGAAGTCTTGCTTTAATGGTCATAGGCCAACAAACCTACGTCGGCACTAACTAAAGACAGGAGCTACATGAAAGGGAGTGTCCACCATAATATTGCCGAAGGTTCCATTTCTCATTCATGGTCGTGACCATGCGGTCATGTTTTGGAACGAACGATCGTAAGAATTTTCTCGGAAGTACACGTTAAAAATACGCTGAGGTTTTAACCTAATAGATACACGCGGAAAAATGCCACTCTGGCAACGATTAATCCGGGCATGTGGCACCTCCACTTGCAACAGCCATCCACGGGCAGGTAACGCCGAAGCCGATGGCTACTGCAAGCCAAGGCCGACTGAGGCAGAAATCGCGTGTTTCGTCTCCCGATTCAACGCGTATGCGGAAAACTAATGCCTTTTAGTGCTGCTCTGGTAAAATAAGATGCTACCGATGCTGAATCAACTGGCCTGTACCTGAGAAACGAAACCGGACAGCTTTCGCTCCCAGATGACCTTGTGAAGGGAATATGAATCAGTAGTCACAACATGGATACTCCCACTATATATCCGTTCCTGCTGAAGACTATGTACTGTAGTAATTTATTATTTTGAAAACATAACGTGAAAGTCAAAACGATGACATCTTTGAAGTTACAGGTACATTGCTGCTTGTCCTACAACAGCCACACGTTGATCTCTACCCGCGCATGTCGCCATCGCACCGTTTCACGAGACTCGGCGTAGTAACACAAGGCCAACTGACATAGTAGCTGCCTTCCTCGCAGCAAGGACTACAGCTACTATCTCATCTGCCTTGGGCCTAGTAGACGAACCAGTCAACGCAAAAATTGTTTTCGTATTTTAACATCACACTTTATAATTTTTTAGGTTAGTATCTTGTAATGTTTGTTCGGCGATCTATTGGCATAATTAGTTTTAATTTTTACCGCATTATTCTTTTAGATTTTTGATCTCGTGGTAATTATTTTTATTTTTTTTTAATTTATTTTTTTTTAATTAATTGTTTATTTATTCAATTGTACCCCGAAGTCTTAAATAGAAACTTGTATGGGTTACATCAATTATAAAATAAATTAGAATAACCACATCTTTACACATACGGAGAAAAACAAAACTGAATGTATAATACAGAATAGTAATCAAATTTTAAAGTACAACAAGATAATGAGCACCACAATCATAATCATGAACATGAATCATTCTCGATCAAACTTATAATACAGTACTATGGCTTAACAGATATATAATAATAAGGTTCTAATTTTTAACAGCAGAATATAAAAAACATAAAAAGCATAAAATATTACCTATTTATTAATAAACCATTCTCTGATTTTTCGCTTAACTTGGCCAAAACTAGTCAAAGTAGTGAGTTCAGCTGGTAGCTGGTTAAAAATTGTTGGTATATAAAAATTTTGACATCTTGTTCCATAACTGTTTTTTACTAAAGGAATTTCGTATCTAATGGTTTCATCCCTCAGATAACTTTTTTTGAACTATCGACTATTTTATGGTCTTTGTTAAAGTAATTGTTTAAAATAATTGTATAGTTTCTTAATTTTATTACATCAAGTATCTTGTAATCTTTGTATAGGTCTTTAGTCGAGGTATCAGAATTTACTTTCTTAAATAGAACCTTAATAAGTTTATTTTGTGTTCTTTGGAGTCTGTCTATTAGGTACCCTGGAGCAAATCCATAAAATTCGACTCCATACCTGATATGACTAGTGATCAGGGCGTCAAAAACTATTTTCTTATTTTTTTCATTTAACACATATTTAACCTGTAAAACAAGGGCAGAAATCTTCTTAATTTTTTTATCAAAGAATTTATATGCGTTTTAAATTTCCAAGATTGGTCAATATTCAAACCTAGGTATTTTGCTTCTTTTACCATTTTAACACTAACACAAGTCGTTGAACAAATATTAGAGTTTTGACAACGTTCCCCGTGAAGAAATAATTGATCATTCTCCATAATCCTACGCGGAGAACTAATTGCAATAACATTTGTTTTTGACTCGTTAATAAAAACGTCATTTTTCAGGAACCATAAGTTGATATTGTCAAAATCCTGCTGTAAGTTTTGCTCCATTATATTTTTCATGTTATTGATAGAAACTAGCAATATATCATCAGCAAAAAGAGTAATATCACAATTTTTTACATAATTTACAATATCATTTATATATACTGAAAAGAGAAGCGGGCCCAGAACCGAACCCTGTGGGACACCATATTTAATGAGCTCAGGATTGCTGTAACAACCCTCTACTTTAGTGAATGCCTTTCGATCAAGTAGGTAACTTGTTATAATTTTGCCACATTTCCCTCTTAGCCCATACGCTTCGCATTTTCTTATGAGCCTAGCATGATCAACTGTATCAAAAGCTTTCTGCAAATCCACCAAAACAGCTTTTACATATTTACCATTATCTAAAGACTTATTTATTAATTCATTGATATGCCTTAAGGCATCTGCAGTGCTTTTGTTTTGTCTAAAACCGAACTGTTTATTTGTTAGAATATTATGTTTATTTAGAAAAATTAAAATTTTCTTATAGAAAAATTTTTCAATAATTTTGTTTATGTTAGCTAGAAGAGAAACGGGTCTATAATTACTTAATTTTTTTTTACTATTATGTTTATGGATGGGTCTTAGTACTTGTATTTTCAGTTCATCAGGCCATATTTCCTTTTCAATGATTGCATTAATCAATTTTGAAATAAATATAGAGGAATTTTCGATAGATCCAGAGATATGTTTCATACAAATTCCGTCCATTGCAGTGGAAGATTTGATTTTCACTTCCTTAATAATTTTTACTATTTCATCGGGATAGCTAGGCATTATCACCATAGTTTGGTTAATTAATACCTTTGATTTTTTCTTCGCGTAAATTTTTATCTTTTAACATAGTTCTTCTCGAACGGAATGTATTACGTAGATTTGGCACTACTTTTGCCAAATTCGAATTAATGGTGTCACATAAGGTTTTCGTTGACTGATTTGGAAAATGTTGCAAAATGTTCTTGTCAATGCTTTTTGTTTTTTTCTTCCCATAATGGTATTGATTTGTGACCATTTTGTTTTAATATTTGTTTCTGAGGAATTTAAAATCTTTGAATAGTAGTTTTGTTTACTTTCACTAACTTTCTTTTCAACTAACAATTTAGTAGCTTTGTACTCTTCACACAGCTCATTGCTTGGTACTGATTTGGATTTTATTTTTTCCACAAATTATTTTTTTTATTTATTAATTGTAACAGCTGTGCTGTGATCCACGCATTTTTTGCTTTATGTAAAACAGCTCTCTTAGTTTTATTCTTGTCATATATTTTAGTAACAATATTTTTTATTTCGGTATACATTAGTTGAGGATCACTGTGGTATTGGTTAATACAATCCCAATTAACTTCTTTCATTTCTGTAATAATTTTAGCATCATTGTAAGAAAGAATTTTCTCTTCAACTGGGATTTCATCATCTTTTTTATCCAAGTCGATTCTTAAGGCAGTATAGTAATGGTCTGCTAGCTTTTTTTCAATGCAAACACCTTTGACATTAACTTGAGTTTTAATAAAAAATGTGGTCAATGCACGATTTGGTAAGCTTATTAGCATAAAATTCAACCCTTGATGGAGAGTCAATCATCGAGACGAAACCATTTGCCGCCATTTTATTTAGATAATTTTCAGCAATTATATCTTCAATATTATCATTATCATTATCATCATCTAAGATATCAATGTTAATATCTCCCAAAACTACCATATTTTCAGTTTTTCATGAGTTTTTAAGAGTTTATTAAGTTCCTTCACGTAATTCTGTTTTTTATGAACTTGGTTGTCTGTAAACACATAAAATAGTTAGTGGCATGTTTTTGACTTCCAATTCCAAAATGATAGCATCGTTCGTATCAATTTGAATTTTTCTTTCATTCAAATAGCCTTTACAATGTGGTTCTCTGACGGTAAAAGAACACCTCCACCTCTGATTGTTGACTCTCGTGTACACCAAAAGTGTTTAAAACCTGTAAGACTGTAAAGATTAGTTTCAACATCTTTCAAGCCGATTTCGGTGAGACAAATAACATCCCATTGAGTACTATTGCTTAGCACATCAATTTCAAACTGGTCCCAATTTTTTCTAACACTTCTTATGTTTGTATGAAGTATTTTAATAGCATTTACCCCAGCATTACTAAAAAACTCGTAAGTATCAGCAAAATCCGTGTAAATTTTATTAATGAATTAAAAGAAAATGATTAAATTAGAGATTTCTAATTCTTTAATGGTACTGGTACTTATTTACTCACTATTTTTGTCCAGCTGGAGGTCATTCTCACACCTTACGATTATTACCTGGTTTTCATTTTCATTTTTTCTCATTCTTATCTTTTCTTCTTTAAACCACACAAACTTTACATCATTATTTCTTGCAAATTCCTTCGTTTTCCAAAATAGTTGACGATAGTAGGGTGTCATGTGTTCGTTATTAGCAAATGATTAAAAATTAGTACATGCACATACAAAGATGAAACGTCACGGTTAGGTAAATATTAACGGTGGTGTATTTTTATTCAAAGGAGATTTTTTTTTCTTTTTAAGGGCAGTCTTTTCATTAATAATACAAATGGCGCCTCATAAATACCCGATGAGATCTGCCGCTAAGAAAAGCTGAAAGCAACATTATAATTATTTATGTGCACCGTCAAATCCCAAAAACTCAAGCTCAAAGCCGCCTGGGCACCATTTCGATAGCGTTGCCCATATTCTAAACACAGCCTCCACGTTCCCGATTCTCCGTCATCCAACAGCAGGCTGATGAGGGTCACGTGATCTCGTTTTAGTTATGAAAATCGCAGCTGTGCTGAGAATAGTGTTGTTCTTTTTTTAAACTACCACTATTTATTTTATATTGCTCGAAGTTTCTACGGTGCTGCATCTAGGAGATGGAAAGGTGGAAAGGCGCCCTTTTTAAAGATGAATTCACTACCGACGCGAATACCTTAAATAGGTTAAAATAGATAAAATTCGTAGGTACGGCAGCATCAAGTTACTTGTCCATAAATCAAGGCACTCCACGATGGTAAATAGGCGAACGGCCCGACAGAAAACCAAACAGATCGCCCTTTATCAAATTATTTGCTACTAAACAGGTATGCATTTTTACTTCAGATAATAATTTCCGTTGTCTTGCATCAGACTACCGTCACTGCAATACGCCGATATTTACATGGACTTTCAGAATCACCTTTCTTGAAAACAGATACAACATTTGCGGTGTTCCAGAGCAATGGTAATTTCTCTGACTCGAAAGAGAGATTAAATATTAAAGCCAGGGGAAGACTCATTTCACGAGCAATTATAGAAACAGGCAGAGTAGCCCTATTTCACTGCACGGTCGCTAAGGAAGTGGACGATTATTCACAAGGCACAATGCTCGATCCTAATTCACTCCTTACTGCGTAGCTAGGGGACTATGCACATAGCGTTACATATTAGGCTGTCAGCAGAATTTATCATTCTGCTGCCCCTCGTAGGCAGGGATCCAACCTTGCAGTCAGATACCCAACACCAACGGCTTCTCAGTCGTTCTCCAGTCGTATTTAAACAATGAGAATTTGGCTAAAGCGTCACGTCACTGCAGGCTAACAGGTGCGATGCGGTCCAAACTGGTTGAACCATAGGACTGGCTCGCTACCCGGATGTTGGCGTTTAGCCATCTACCGTGTGTGCACGGTAGATAGCGCCGTGCGACAGCCATGTTTAACGGCAAGGTGCGCCGCGGAGGTTGCGATCTCCGGGAAAGTTAGTTGCCGTGCATGTAAGCCCGTTACTGACCAATAGCGTGACTTGGCTTTAAACCGTTTAAAGTCCCAGCAACCATAGAAACTGGGGAAAAGACATGATCGCACTTTGAATTCGGACGTTGGGCTACAGTATGATCGGCAAGTCACCGTTGTTTTTAATAAACAAGAGTTGATTTCCTTCATATGAATTGAGGCTGAAAGAAATTAACAAAAAAATATTGTAAAAAACGACTCCTGCGGTAAGAAGATATTGATTTTTAGTTTAGAGTTCTAACATTTTCACAACACCGGCAAGGTAGCAATTTTTGTTGTTGTTGTTGTGGCAGAAAACGTTGCGCCAGAAAAATGGTTCTCTATACAGAGAGTTCGTAATACAGAGGTTCCTTTACAGCGAACTGTGTGAGAATCGCTTTCAGACTTACTTATACCAGAGTGCAGAAATCTGACTAATATGTAAAACTCAAACTTTTTCTACATTTTGATTGCAGTGCGAGGGCATTGTGCCTAAACTACGGTTTGAAATTGCACTCTGACAAAAAGTTTCAATTTCGTGTTGTGGTTCAGGTTTGCCTTTTTCGCCTGATGAATTCATTGATTTCTTGCTCAATGCCAAAGTTTTGTAAATTGATTCCTTAGCAGGGTAGTTTTTAGTATGTGAATAGACCTTCACAATACTGAAAAAGGGATCCCTTAGGTTCGGTTCCTTATACAGAGGTTCTTACATGCAGATGTTTTCAGGGTAATAACCAAACAGTTAGTGGCCTTCTTCGAAGGTTCGGTATATCGAGAGTCTACTGTAATAAAATAAAAACAGCAACCGAAGTTATTTTTCATCCAAGGGTGATATTTAAAAAAAAAAATAATAAAACGGCAAAAACTCACATACCGAAAAAAATAAAAATTGGCCTGTAGGAACGTGAAATTCAATTCCTGGTGAAGGAGTGACTTTTTTTGACATTCTTTTTTTTTTTCAACTAAACATTTGCTACAAATTGACAGTATTTTCTCTCGAAAACATCAAATTCTTTTCGCAGCCACAACGGAAGCAAATATTGCTACGAATGGTCAGTTGAGTAAGTTGGGGAATAAGTTGGGGAGTAAGTTGGGCTGCCGGGCATTACACTTGCCCTCGCAAACACAATCTGGACAACTGACGGCGGTCCGATTCGCAGCAGAGTGAGGTTCACGAGCCACTGACCTCTAGTGCCTAAGAAATTTGGTGAGTCCTGCAGAATGAAGGCCCCCTACACTCGACTCCGGGTTATCTTTAAGTACGAGAAAATAACAAGAGATAGATTTAAGGGCGGCCGCATAGTCCTTTTTTTTATTGGATAGATCACAAAACACTCCCTAGTTCTAAATCCGATCAGTGAATAATTTGTGAACAAGTTAAACGATATTGCAGTTTTGTTAAGTCGTAACTGTAGTGTCTTACCATCACCTTCAATACAGCAATGACATTTGCCGCTAATGGCACCAGTATGGGTTTTGGAGGGCATAACTACAAGGTGCACTACATAAAAATGGAGGGAAAAACAACGGAAGAGCGGATTTCTTAGGCTTAAAATAACGTTGTTTTCGGTCTAAGAAATCACTCTTCACAGCATCGGCTTCAGTATGACGCCCTTCTGTTTCTCTCTGCAGTGCCCCTTGCAGCTAACCCATTAAGGCTCCAGCATAGAGTTATATACGTCGCGTTGTGTACGCTCTATAGGAACAGGCAACATCCATGCGTGGGTCTTCCACGTCGGAGGAAAAACTAAAGGGAAAATGTATCCCTTAATTTCGTCGTTAGCAATACAAAAGGACAGTAGGCTTCTGTAACCATTTGTGAATACGACCCGCAACACTAACAATCGGGTTATCCCAACCAAACAATGTTACATTGCTTCACGAAATGTGATTGTCACAAGTTAATGAAGTTAAACATCACCCACTCCACAATCTAATTAATAGTACACTAAATTACAGCCAAGTACTAATACTCCCTTGTGTCAGAGGAAATGCCCTTTCTCCTTCTTGCACTCCTGTTCCGACCGGCTCATAGGGTGAGGCAATCTGATTTTATTAACATTATATGTTTTTGTTATTAATTTCTTTTGAGCCTTAAGTCAGCCGAAGCAACTTAATGCTTGTATGGCTGAACCGGCTCAATTTTGAACCTTACCAGACTTTTCAGAGAAGAAGAAATATCTGGTAAAGGGAGGTGCCAACCCGGGGATTCGATCCGGGAAACCTCCGATCATCGTAGGGGCCGAAAGAGTGTCCAGAATTGACCAGAAAAGTTCGCATTGCCGCTGAAGGAGCATGGTAGCCTCTCATGCTACCCTGGCCGGCAGTCCTGGCGGGGACTTTGCCAAGACGCCCTTTCCAGGGGTCGACCAGATCCACAAACCTCCGGCTACCAGGCAGACCTCTCACGGCTCAGCCACCATAACCACAAATCCAATTCAAAGCGCTCTAAACAACAGAAGACTAATTTCTGCTTTGCGTTTGACCTAAACAATTTTCTAAATTTTTTTCGCATGTCTCAATTTTGTATGGCACGAGCAGTGACGCTAAATGAAGTATTAGTTTTCTTTGGCCTTATCACGGAAATGGGAAAAAAATCCATACCCTTTTTCTTTCCGTGCTTCAAACCACTGTTCACTTGTTCCCTGCTCCCCCCCCCCCTCTTACCCCCGACATCACAGCAGAACAAAAACCAGTAAGGAGAGAAAAAAAATTATTCACTCACCCAACACGCAGACATAAATCAAGGAATTAAGCGACGTAATCTGCTTCATCTACTTCTACCGTAATTTTAAGGTGGCCCAATAATCATTACTGTTTTAACAGCTCAATCAAACTTTAATGTCTCCGAAAGAACGGAAACGGCCCTTGTGGGACACGCTATGTCAATACCATCCGAGAACTTAACATATAAAATCGAGCGAAAGGAAGATCAAGATAACAGTCTGTAATACAGGGCCTAAATCTGCCATTAAACACTTAGCGCAACCCAAAAAAAAATTAAAATAAAAAAAAACCCGTGACAAACATTGGGAAGAGGAAGAAACGTTTCCGTTTCGCTAAAAGGCATGGGAGAAAAATTAAATTTTATTGGCTGCTTGGCAAATTTACTTTGCAGCACACGTGAAATAAATTCTACCCTCTGTTGTTATTAATTAGTGCGTTTGCCGTAGGCCTGTCGTTCGTAGAATACGATTCACAGCCCCAGGTTCGCACCCATGGTTATTTAAAGGGAATACATGCCAAACGAGATTCCGCTCAATGTTTATCGATATTTCACATCAAGTACGATCCCAAGGGTTTATTTACCCAACATTAAAATGTGTCGCCGAGATTTCCTGGGGAATATTGGGGAGTATTTTTCGAGCATTCCATGTAACATTTACAGTTTGGCACCCTTTAAGTGTTGGATCCGCTTTCGTACATTAGTCGTGACATATCGTTTCCGGTTTATGACGACAATTTTGGCGTTTATGCTATAACGTGATCCTCGTTTCGTCTGTTATTGATGTCTTTTTTTTTTATCGAACGTGCAACGCTGTGTTGTTGTTGTATAACTGTGCTAAATTTTGGGAAATGGTACGACGGCAACATGCACGGACTGAGAACTTACACGTGGCTGTTTTAGGGTAAGAAGGAACGGAAATTTGAATTACTGTCTAAACACGGCAAACGGAATCCACCGGAAGTCTGAACTGCCTGCTTGCACTCCAACTCTCCAGTGAATTAAAAGGTAGGCTACAATGGCGCATGCGTCACTACTACCTTTTTATCAACATTTCTCGCTTTTATCAACAAAATCAACCTTTGTATCAACAAAGTCAAATTCCTGAACCTAATTTGACTATAATGTAGTCCCGTGGGAATATTTAGGTCGACGGAATTTGACTTTTGCAGCGAGAACTATATGTATTCCCAGCTTTCATTTATTTGCTGGTCACATGTTTCTGATGACGTCACGATAGTTCAGCCGCCATATTGAAAGCAAAGATGGCTGTCATTATACTCCTAAAACTGCATGGAACTCCCAAAAAATCATTCTAGAGTGATGCAACTGATTACAACCGATTCCCATTTGAGTACCGTACGTGGTGCGCATCACTTTGTAGTAATGAAGCCTACTGGTAGCCATTTTGAAAACAAAGACGGCCACCATGACTAAATGTGAACGAAATCTTGAAAAATTAAGGGGAAGTTGCAGGGATAAACAAAACAACTGAAGGGGATGCGCTGATTGAGTGAGCGAAGCGAACGAAATCAGCGATTGTTAGTCAGTGTGTGCAAAAATGGGATTGAAGCATCTTAAACAGACGGTGTAACCTTATGTACGTTCACAGTCCTATGAAAGTTGTGATATCCACCCAAAACCAAAACTGGTAGAAAAACCCGCCAAGTTTCCATAACGGTCGGCCTTTGAAGGTAGTGATATCATTCCACCAGGGAAAGGCCGCCAAGGTTAATCCTATTAGCCAAGTTATCGCACCGAATAATACTTTGGACGTTAAATGAAAACTTGAAGATTACTACCGCTAGTAGCAATCTTCTAGTTTTCATTTAACTTTCGAACTATTCGTAGGTGCGATTAACTTGGCTAACAGGATTAACCTTGGCGGCCTTTTCCTGGTGGCATGCTATCACTCCCTTCAAAGACCGACCGTTTTTGGAAACTTGGCGGGTTTTTCTACCAGTTTTGGTTTTGGGTGGATGTAACTAACTACCATTAAAAAATTTTAAACGTTTAACTTCATATCCAAGTTAAATACTTAATGCATCGGTTTTGCCAGCCATATTTAAACCAAACCAAGATAGCCACCGCAACAGAGTATAACTGCTTGTAACTCTGAATGAATCATCCTCGAGTTAGTGAAACTGGCACCAATCTTTTCCCGTTTCAGTACCCAACATGCCGTGCGTGATTTGGTAATAAACTTGCAGTGAGAGCCATTTTGCAAACAAAGATGGCTGCCATTGAAATGAAATTTCAGTTAATCGACGAGTTATCATTCAGTTAGTGTGTGTCTTTATTCATTTTACAAATATTTTTTTAAAATATGTCTATAAAAATGTTATTATTCACACTGATTGTTTCTCTCATTTTCGACCTGATCAGGCAAACGGTAACAATTATTACGCTACACAAGCTGATAAAAGTTCCAATCACTCAAAACTTTCTTTCGTATGGGGGATTTCTGCATTCGCCTTTACCTTCGCACACACAGAATAATGAAAAAGGAATGGCCAATTTCCGGCAATGACAAACAGTCTGTCTTGCGCACTTTATACACGTGCATGGCGATGGAAAATTCAGGGTGTTATACCAGATATAAGACTGTAAAATCCCTCTTTAAATACATCTGCATGCTCACAGAAGTTGGTGTTGGGATTTCAAAGCTTTTCTGTTAGTTAACCCGGCGATATTGATGTATGGACTCAAGTACATTACAAGATGACAATTTATAATTTATGATACTACTAGGAAATGCTTCAGCCTCAGAATTTCGTAAGCAGCGGCGTATCGCGTACAGGTATGCTACGCACGCAATGCATACGGCCTAGACCTCCCGGAGGGGGGGGGGGGGGATGGGACCAGAAGATACTTTTTCGTCCATCACCATCTCTGCAGCGTCCCAAGAACACTGTCAACCGAACAACTGATTTTCATGATATAATATTTTTTTTTATTCCGAAAGAAAGCTGGGAACTTGAAAAAATTTGCAAAGTAAAAAGAACACGAAAAGCATGGTAGCTGTATTTTTCTTGTTAATTGCATTATCATCTAATTATTATTTATTGATTCATTCTTGAAAATCATAACGCAAAGAAGCAACCGCTGTACACAAGTATTTGCTCCGTGACGAATTTTTTAAACCCCATAAATGAAATGAGAAAGAAAAAAAATTCTAGTTCGTCGATAAATTTAGCTAAAATTTCCATGCACCATTACATGAAAATCGGTTTAGCAGTTTTCATGCAGCCCACGTCTTAGTAATTCTTATGTCTCATAAAAAAAATTAAGGAGGGTGGGGCGAAAGGCCTACCCTGAAGTTTTGCGTAGGGGCCCACACCAAATTGACGCCACTGCTCGTTAAGTTAAAGCAACTTTGCGAAGAGAGATATATCTCTTCCCCAGCTTGCGAAGCTTATTGTACAGCTGAAGGTTTGATGCTAACTTTGCTAGTCGTATCGCATCTCATAATAGCGTGTATTGCAGGAAGACTATTCGTGATGTTAACATTCAAAACCTTTAAAACTACAAGTGTTGGAGCAATTAGTCTTGACTTCTCGATGCCACATGCGATACAGAATTCCTTCAGGCATTTTGGTTGAAAATTGTTGCTAAAGAAGTATACTACGCATGCAAATATGTTGCTATCTGAAGATGCAACAACTTGCTCTGACATACAGTCAGTAACTGTGTAGTTCTCATGCACAAAAATCCTTTCATCGGCCTTTCCTTTACACGATTATCGTGTAAATGTAACGTCTTTTACTACCCCGTTAAAGGTTATACCTCCCAGCGCCATTTTTCTCGATCCTCCACATCAAGTACGGCCCCAAAGGTCTATTTACTTACCGTTAGTCTTTCCCTTGCTAAAAATCCGTTTTAAAATGTGGCGTTTACGAGATTTTCTGTTGAATAATTGTTAACTTTATTTACTGCATCCCGCAGTATATCATGCATTGCGCACTTACAATAATCATGACGTTTCATCTCTGTGTGTACATGTATTAATTTTCTAATAATTACCATGAGATCAAAAATCTAAACGACTAATGCGGTAATAATTAAAATTAATTATTCCAATAGATCGCCGAAGCTAAATTATACGATACTAAACTAGAAAATTACAAATTGTGATTTTAAAATACGAGAATCATTCCGATTTGTGACGACACAATTAATGCGTTCACGCTTGGCATGTCTATTAGGCATAATGCCAACTGAGATAGCAGCTACGTTTTTCGCTACGAGGAACGAAGCTACTGTCTCAGTTGACTTGGAGGTATTAAATGCGTGGATGGCGATCCGCGCGTGGTTGTGATAAGGCAGGCGGTAGGTTATAAGGCAAGCGGTATGTTGCTTTAATACTTGATAACTTGATAACTATTTTTTTTTGTATTAGACACCAGTTCACACACAAGTAATAGCTTGATGGTGAATTTTTCATTCTTGCAGAGAAATAAAAAAAAAATTCTTGTGTATTACGTTTCCATGCAACGACTGCTATAACCGGTCCAAAACTCTCACTGTTCCGCCACCCACTACCTCTTCCTCTCGAGCCCTAGTTATATTACTGACCAGCACACACCAGTCTTGATCCCCCGCAAAGGAATGAGAAAACTCCTCTTCCCTTGAGAAAAGGTCCCTCTTCCCCGCTGCTCAACGATGTAGCCCTTGACGCCGCTGATGAGAGTACATACACCGACATCGCCGAAAGGGCTGGTGAAGGAGACAGGTGGAGAGAACTAGAGCATCATCGTAGGTGTCGACGCCCAAACAGCGAAGTGCCGCCAAAGAGAACCTATTCGAGAAACGAACGCGAATTTTACCACGAAAGCAGCCCCCCACACCTTAAACTGGCTCTCTTACTAATTAGCAACTTGAATAAAAGCGTGCAACCTGCTGATGTGTTGTTATATTATTGGTCAACACGCCTTCACTTTTGACCATGCAAAACTGTCAACGAGAAATCAGCATTATTGCTCCTGAAACAGCGTTTGAGAATGCTTAAAAGGGGGTTGCCATCAAATGACCAACTGCATCATCTAAAGCCATTTGCCGCTATCTAGTTCAGTCTCCCCTTACTTTCAACAGGCGAAGGAACACACAAATAAATTTCTTTTCACACACCAAACAAGCCACGTGCCTCCTTAATTATTGAGTGTAAAGTTGGTGCGCCCACGTGCACCAGGAAGCAAGAGGTAAAGTTAAACCTAACGATAACATGCGCCCTTTTTTCTGTATAACGACCGTTTTGAAACGCAGATTTTGACCGCTACATGGGCGCCGTCTAGTGACGCTGATATCGTTAACCTTGACCGCTTGCTCACTGGTGCATGGGGACGCACCAAATTCATATTCAATAATTAAGGAGGGCCGTGTCTAGTTTGTTGTGGTACTAAGAAACAGGCTGTGGGCCTATTGTAGGCGGAACAGACGGACCTTTATTTCAAAATTATATTTCGTGTTTATTTTAATGACTACCATATTTATTAATGCTCCTTAAAAATCTGGGAGAAATGCTAACTCGGCTAAGTTTGCGCTCTTTGCCTTTTGATGTGACGTGCTGCTGTTATTTGAAGGCCTTTGTCTTATTTTAGCTTTTTTTTTTTCAAATGGGTCATAGCTACGTATCATATTTATTTTAAAAGGCTTTCGTTTGCTGCATTATTTAGCTACGGTTTAGTTACTTTTAGCTTCTTTCCACATCCGACACTAAAGATGTGAACCATCACCGCCGACTAAAAATAAAACGGCACGTTTCACATGGCTGGTTGGGCTGCCGCCGCTAATAATTCTGACATTTGTTTGCAACAATAATTACTGCTGCGCAAAGTGCCTTCCCTAGATTACAAATATTAATAATAAAGCATTTAAGTGTAAGCCAAATAATCATCATAACGATAGTTTTTAACAATAATCAAAGATTCAGTAGGTTGGCAATGCTGCCGCTGGTTGACAACGCCACCAACGAAAATATTGAGGGTGCACACCTCTATCACACACAGCGACAGCGATCTTAAAACCATATTATAATCTATCAGTAAGCATCACAATATTGTAGGTCAAAAGTGTCAGCTCTTATGCCTGCTTTATCCATTAGGCCTAATTTTTTAGCTTTTAGCCCTAATTTTTAATTGTCATTTTTATTTTGTCTAAGTAGCAGCTGCGTTTGAGGTTAAACCTATTCATATAACTGTCAAAAGCTTGGCTGGAAACCTTAACAGGTTTTCTTTTGAGGAGGTATCACGTATTTTTGGCCTAAATGCACAATGTCCATTTTTTCCCACGTAATTATGAGACGAAGAGTCTAAAAGACCAATGTGGAATATGCCATCATGTTTTGAAAGAATGCCCTCTTCCTCAATGGGAATCTTCCTGCAATGTGATGCTGGGGTCGTTCCCTTTGGGTCTTTTGTTCACAGGGCATATCTTTTGATACCATCAATTCAACTTTACGTGGCATAAAAATAGTGTGCGCTCAAAAACGGCTACCTCCATAACTGATTGTGTGCTTTTACCGGAAGTTTGTTCCTACCCTCTCAAGGGTCTCTGCAAGCTGCTCGTCGGGAACCCCGCAAGTATGGGGATGGAGGCTTTCCTGTTTTGTGCCCTAACGTCGTTTTAATGCTAGTGTTTTAATTTTTAAGACTGCTGTGTAAGTTGATCAGAAATCCTACACTCTGTTCTGGTATTAATTATTTAACACAACAAAATATTAATACCAGCACACAGTGAAGGATTTCTTTTTCTTTTCTAATGCGATTATCGGGTTCATGTTTCTTGGTATTTCCCGCGCTGTTTTTCTAGCGATGGAATTGTTAGGAGGTATTGGCGAATAGGGTTTTCTGGCTGCAGTTTTGCTTATGGCACACTCCGTGGGTTCTTGCATTCAAGGGGCTTTTCCGGCGTAATGGCTACGGCTAATGCTGAATTCAGATAAGGGCTCACGGGGATATAAGTCCGAAAGGAAACGTAAATAGGTTTGAAACAGTATTTATTTAACTCTTGTTGAGCCTTTGGATTTCCGTCTTTAAACGTTATCTTTTAACTGATGGTAAAAGAATAGGGTCGCTAGTATAACCAACTAAAAACTCGAATCTTTTGTATTAATAATCGTATCGTGAATTTTTCTTTAAAAAAATTTTGTTTGAAAATGTTTTCCTGAAAAAAACTAAACTTTTTTTTCCTGTGTAGCCCCTAGGCTACCGAGTGCATAACTTCGAAGCCCGCTAGCTTTTTTAGTGCTCAGAATTCGACGGTTTTCTGGATATACGAGCTACGTCTTTAGCCGCCTTTTTTTTTCTTCCAACATCCATCGTCGACAAACGTCAGCAAACTCCAAGGCCATGCTGCAAAGAAAATGGCAGATGTCTTCATTACGCGGCCAATTAGAGCATCAATTACAGCGGAAAATCTTAAGACAATGGGGGAAAGAGAGTTTGGTGATCACAAAAGCTTGGGATTTCGAGGTTCGGCGAAGATCCGTGGTAAACAATTTCTTCTCCCAAGTAAGATAGAGAGAAAGAAAGAAAGAGGGAGAGAAAGAGAAGTGTTGCTCACTCATATGGAGCACATCAAGGTAAACAAGTAATTAATCACAATTAAGGGGCGTGAATTGCTGCAACTGACTCTCTATCGATTGATAATATTTCATCCAAACAATGGCGTCTACGCCGCGTTTGCGACAGCCATCCCGTCGCCTCTTTCCCCCCACCCCCGTCTAATTTTCCTCTTGGACTCTGTCGACACCAGTAAAAGAAGACTCGTTCTGATTTAAAGCGTATTATGGCCGAATCGATATGGTATCAACTAGGGTAATCCGATGTACACGTGCTTGATAATACGTGAGTAATCCTTGGTAATCACAGAGTAATCCTTGTAATCTGGTTGTACTCCGTGTTAATCTTCAGTGAGCCATGGTTTTGCAGGGAATCCGAGGGATCAAGGAAACTCAGAAATTCAATGTTAATCCGGAAGTAATCCGAAGTATTTCTTGTGGTAATCCAGTAATCTGAAATATTTCTCGTGGGAATCCAGTAATC
>JAHWFP010032615.1:63371-80242 GCA_023313725.1 Lithobius niger
CCCCCCCCCCCCCCCCCCCCCCCCCCCCCCCCCATCTCAGGTCGGGCGAATCACTGACCCTCCCGTTTCGGGGATTTTCTCCAAAAGACGATCAGGAATCAAAACGAACTCTTACGATGTTTATTTAAATGAACCGAAGTCGGAACAGGAAAAGGAACACAAATTAAGCTTTCCTGTAAAGTTTCACATACCACGAAAAATCCACATGAAACCTTACTGCAGTAGTCAACTATTTCCCAACCTATTAATACATTAAAACCTAACTGCAACTCTAAAAGAAATTAAATTAAACTCTAAAAAGCCATTAAAAATGGGGAAACCAACGGTTATTTAATGTTTTATGAATTTAGATTTTAGTGTAGCGTAGATCTCAGTAGATACCAACTTTCAAACATTTTTACGTCTAAACAGAGAAGGAATAATATCTGAAAGGGTGAAAAGTAGGATGCTTTGTTGTCTAAAAAATGAATGGTGGTTATGGGTCGACTCCATAAATGTTCATCTTTAGCACAAAATTTAAAAAAAAATTAAAAACGCAATATTTCTGCCCTCACATGGGGGCCGTCATCAGCCACATAAAACACTGCAAAAGACATAACACTGTTACAGTCTTCATAAAAAAACAAGGTTCTCAACGCATAAAATTCAAAAAAATATAGGTTTCTTACTAGAGTAAAACGAGGGAGGTTTAACAACCATTGCCAGCCGCCATTTTACCGGAAACGGTTGGGATTGGGTAGATCAATTAAAACTTAAAAGAAAAAAAAATTTTTTTTTATTAATTCAAAACCCCCAAAACTATACTTGATTATGAGGCTTGGCTTGTAAAATTTCTTTCCACCTTTTAAGAGTTGGAAACTTTTGGTTTAAGTTGAGCAGCCTCCCCCCCTGTTGTTCAGAATGGTTAAGCCTTCAAGCTGTTGCCTTATACGCACGTGCGATTCGGCAAAGACGATAGATGTTACTACCCAGTTTGGTATAATAATATCTGGTTTTGTTCGATTGTGCTTAGATTATGGAGTAATGTATTTGTGGTATAGTTACCGTAAGGTTTACCGTGGTCAAACCTTACCCTAACTGCTTTGCTAATGCCAATTTACGTAACTTTCCGCTAGCTTGAGTGCTGTACGGTTGGCTTTCCTGTATCGTACCCATTTTCTGTTGGCTGCGGCCGTTTGGTTGCTACGGGCAACGTGTGGAACCAATCAGAAGCTTCGTGCTGATTACGTCACCGTCTCGACTGATCAAACCTATTTAGCAGTACTGTAAATCCAGACGTGTGAATTTGACGAATGTGCTACAAAGGTCTCATCAAACGCTAAATAAAGAATGGCAGGTTACACTCGGATTGTGAATGAGACTGGTCAGAGCTTAAATTTCGTGGATTATGAGCTTTATTTATTAGTGGAGAGAAATTTTGTTTTACGGGGTAGCGTGGGGGAGGCAAAACATAAATAAAATTCAGCTAAAAGGTCTAAGAAGTTGGGGGGAAGGGGGTGGCACTCAGTGGCGTTGCTACGTTAAGCGGGGCCGGTGGGAAATTGGCCCTTGCGCCCCCCCCCCCCTTCCTCTCCGCCTTAATATACAGAATGGCCCGTAAAAAACGCACGAGCTGAAAAATTTCTTAAGTTTATACTTTTCTAGGTTTTTTTTTTATATAGTGAAAAAAGTGACCACGATTTCGTCGCCAACTCCAGTCAAGTGGTCCCTATTGTCACTTTTCACAAAAGAATAGCCCGACCTGCATGGCTATCGGTTCGAGAGACAGACTACACCCCATTCGTTCGTGGCAGCAAAACGAAAAGAAAACTCGCTTCGTTAAAAGCTTCCTGCCGCTTTTACTAAAGCAAATTGGAGCCTTTTTTTCAATGAGAATAATTTATTTTCGTTTGGGGGGGAATGGGGGGAGGCCTTGGACCGGTGCATTTGCCACTTTGCCTTCTTAGAGTCGCTTTGAGTCCCTCGAAAGCCCTGTAAAACAGCTCAAATTCAGCAATTTATGCTTTCGAACCGTTTACAAAACCTGTTTTGAAAATTCGGCCTGCAATAAATGCCTTTCGGTGAGGTTCTTTCCCCCTAACTTCCGCCCCCCCCCCCCCGCGCTCTCCCACAGGTGTGCCGCTGGTATTTATCAGCTGTTTTATTAGACGTTATTTGGCGTTCAATTGGGGTAACTAAACCGACACCGAACATCAGGTGTTTTTTTTCCGTTTTTTTTTAACCAAACACTCAATAAAAAAAGGTAAGTTATTACAGCCAGTGGCGTAGCTACAGGGTGGCATGGGTGGCAGAATGCCACCGGCCCTCAGCCTCAGGGGGCCTCCCGAAAGAAAAAAATTTACATTTAAAAAAGCTCTAACTGGAAAACGAAAAAAATTTCAGTGTAACAGAAAAATATTAGAAAAAATGTGGACTTTGAAATTTTTCAGCTCGTGTGTTTTTTTATAGTAAGGAGAGGGGGGGCCCCCAAGGTGATTTGCCACCGGCCCCGCCTAACGTAGCTACGCCACTGATTACAGCTAAAAACTGAATTCAAATTACAGTATTATCTTGAACGATTTTATTCTGACAAAACATTTCATTTTCAATGTTTTCTTACAGAACAGTTATTATTATCGCCAGTTTAAACAAATATACGCAATAGCTAACCCCGGTGTAACATACGCCGTTCTAGAAAACGGCCATCCACGTCACGTCCTCCACTTAACTGCCGCCAGTCCCATAGCTAGTTCCCTTCGCCTGCAAGGCGAACCAACTGAGAGGCGCCTCCCACCCAACACTTAAGGCAAACCAACTCATAGGTACCACCTCCCCCAAAGGTGAATCAACTTAGTGCCCCCTCCCCCCCCCCCCGCCTCCCCCCGATTACCTATTTCGAGACAATAAAAAAAATTCACGAATGTTGTATTAAGGCTTACATAACTAAATACCGAATGTTATGTGTGTAATTACACAACTTACGTGCCACACCATCCGTAAAAAATATATTTGCTCCACCACCAACAAACACCCATTTTCACCGTAGTATCATCCAAAGAAGTTAACTTCACCTTAATGCACGGTGGTGACGTCACGCCAACACATCCCAATGGTAAAAGTGTAGCCGTTATATACGGTTAATCTGAAAACCCACACACATGACCGTGGGTTAATTTTGGTAACCCACACTTTTTTGATAACCTAACACTTTTTCCGCGCTCTACACAACCCCCGCTCCAGCCGGGGTGATATGTGACATATAATGACCGACTTTGCAAAACAACCGTACACAACACAAATTCAACCAGTAAACCCCATTGCAACCAACATAAATAGGCACATTTGCAACCTGCGACATTTATCGGACTAACACGAAAAAAAAAAAACCTCGAGTAGGCTACTATGCTACGCCCCCACCCATGGAGCAATGGTCCGACCCGGACCCGGCAACCTTTCGTTCCGACGGTACGAAAACTACGCTACTGACACTTCCTAAACACACCTACAAACCTACGATACTCAAGCGAATAGCGCATTTTATACGCTATATCTTATTTAAACTAATAAAGTAGAAAAAATACGGTTTTACCTTAAACACAAACGTCGGTGACTGGGACTGGATACAGGGACGTCCTCGCGTACGTGAGACTTTCGCAGACAGGAAGTTTAAACCGGAAGTTTGAGTTCAGGAATTTACGTCATGATTCAAAATTTAGTTCAAGAATTTACGTCATGTTTTAAAAAAAAAATTAATTGAAAATTTTATTTAAAACTCAAATAACTAGATATGTTGGCTCGACGTCACACCTTAGCATTAAAACACGTATCCGTGAGGTCTGGCCGTCTTACCGCGGATATTCGCTCGTCTGCTCGAAACGGCTAGTCCAAGACTCTCGGGGGTGGAGGGAAATCAAACACTCGCGCTTACAGCGCTCGTGCGATTTCCCTCCACCCCCTCGAGTATTGGACTAGCCGTTTCTCGCAAACGAGCGAATATCCGATGTAAAACGGCCAGACCTCACGGATATCACTACTTATTACCCCGTGCGCTGCAGTTTTTTGTTGTAAATTATGTACGATAACTTTTTTTTTATTTCAGTTATCTGATCATTAAAAGAAAAAAAAATTAATAATCGGTTAACAAAACATCCGAAAATTGCGAAGCGACCACTAATCCAAGTCCAGTCACATCTTTTTTTTTACAGGGTTGCGAACTTGTGTTAACGCCATTCGTTAAAAATCTATATGTTGTACCACCCACTACTACGGTTACACGTTGGCATGAATTCGACGGCGGTACCGCCAAGAAGGTGGCACCCTAAGGTGGGCGCCTTGATCGCCTTATCCTTCCTAAGGCCCTGTACCAAGGAACGGGGCAAAACAAGTGACGGGTTTTAGTGAGTAGGGGCGCGGGTAGGGGGGGGGGAGGTTTGGGCCCATTTTATGTTGCAGTACTTATTATGAATGGGGAAGGGGGGTACCCAGCATGGAAGTATTTACTTTTTTTATTTTTAATAAAAATGACGCCAACTTGAATTTACAGCTTCGTAATATAGGGTACTGTTTGCCCGTTATGTGCGTAGTGCTTCAAGTGGGAGTTTTCTACCAGAAAACTGTAAGCAAACTCAACAGTGCGTTGTAAAGGTGTCACTTGAGGGAAAGTGATGTAACCTTTCGATGCGAATGACTGATTCCATCCGGAGTTAATCGAAACTGTTACCCCAGCGCGTGGTCAAGTAACAACCCCCCTCTTGGGCAGAACGAGCAGATGCAGATGACGTCACTTCCGACCTTTGGGACGCTTGTTGAGTTTGCCGGGTAGAGGAGACTGTGGAGCACTTCCTGTTAGTTTGTCACTGCGGGCGGCTTATAGGGACCTCTGTCGGATTGGGACCGCAATCTGGGAGAGATTCTTGGTGTGCCTCCGCCCAATCCGGCAGCCTATGGACCGTTGCGTCATGTGATCAGGTTTTGCCGACACACCAAAAGGTTTGACTAATTAGCGCAGGGTAGGATTGTGGGAATTATGGTGGTTATTGGAACTGTACGGGTGTTGGGATCAAGTAAAGGAGTAGCTTTAAGTATGTGGAAATTGTAAGTTGTAATTTGTAAGTTAGTTGTCAGAAGGTGTAAGTTTTTATGGAATTATGGATGCATATATGGAAATGCAGGGTTAGGTTAAGTAGTAGCTTTAAGGTTGTAGAATGAGCGTATAACTTGCAGGTTATATAAGCTCAGTGAAAATGAATTCAAATTCAAATTCTGATTGTAGCTCTGGACGGTACGGATGGCTGACGTAGTAACAGACAACATGCGTGGTGAGCAAACTGTCTGCAGAAAAAGCTCCAGTGTGATTATGTAATTTTGAAAGGCACTGTATGATACGAAGACGTTATGATAAGGTCTGTCGAATGATGAAAGGATTACGTACGTAAGAAAAAGGAAGAAACATACACAAAGTACATGAAAGTGAAAAGTGAAGAGCAAGAAAATACAGCCTATATCAACGGACGAAAACGCACGCATTACTGGCACAAGCTTGCACAACTTCCAACAATCTATCATCTTACTCCAAGAAAGATGAAACACAAGGATCACCTCCAACGTACGCCATGAAGGCAGAGCCAGCTAGGATCGTCGTCGAATCTGCAGTTTCAGCTAAAAACAAACACAACGAACGAACAGTATCGATCAGTTTTGCGCCCTTTGCCAACAGCAACCCAAGTCACGCCCCCCCCCCCCCCCTACCTCCCGTCCTCCCCCCTGCACGATGTTCCACCACCGCATCCCCTGCTTGCGAAGAATCGTGGGGCCCCTTGATCAGCAATTTTGGCGCCTCCAGATGAAATTACGCGCCCCTAATATCGGTTTCTGCCCGCCCTCGGCTCACAAACACAAGAAGTTGGACCAGACAAAGCGAATTAGAAGACGAGAAATGAATTCAAAAGACTCGCACTGAATACAGAAAGAAATGGGGAGCGACGTTTGAACAAAGAATTGGGCGAAATCAACGAAACCCGGGGATGCACAGCTACAGCTACAATGGCTATGAAAACTGAGAAAATCTCTGAGCCAGCAACTTGAGAAAATTGTGTAAGCAGTGTTACTACATTTCAGCAAAATATTGTTTGAGTATTTGGCTATAATTCAGCAGCAAATTGTATGAGACTGTTACTAAAATCAAGAATTTGTAGGGTTGGGGAAGAGAATTTGTGACCAAGACCCCCCCTACTGAAACGTCTTAGATTCATTCCTATTAGTTCCGTCTATACGTTTACAGAGGGCGCCATGAGTTTTATGGGGAAATTTCTATTCAGTTTTCAGCCTAAAATTAAAATAAACTAAACTAGTTTGTATTTAATTATTATTTAGTTTAGCGTAGTTGCACTTTAGTTTACTTCAGATTTGGGCTAAAAAAAATTACCAGATAGAACGCGTGGCACCCTCTGAAAACTCGGATGGAACTAATAGGTATGAATGTAAGACGTTTCAGTTAGGACTTTTTTAGAATTACAAATTCTCCTCCCGAACCCTATAAATTCTTGCTAAAATTCAGTAGAAAATTGTGTGAGCAGTATTACTGTAATTCGACAGCAAATTGTGCAGCATTGAATTCAGTAGAAAATTCTACGAACGTGGTAACTATAATCACAACAAATTTTGCAAGGGATTGTTGTGATAATTCAGCAGCAAATTGTGTGAGCACTGCTACCAGGCTAGAAGATTATTCCCTGACTGCTACTATAATTATGCAGCAAATTGTGTCAGCAAATTGTTGTTACTGTAATTCAGCAGCAAATTGTGGCTACCCCGGGTACGAGCACCAGGCTGCACGCAGTAGCGGAATTTGTCCGAAAGACTGGGATTAGGGTATAGACCGAGCCTCACGGTGCCGCTCCCTTCTTTCACTTAGTTCTGTATATTTCTGTTTCTATTTTTGGTTTCTCTGTTTCTCCCAGTCGCTGCATTATGAGGCTTTGAGGTTGTGTGGTAATGGTCTAGATGTTGTAATAGTCTAGGTGGTGCATTGGGTTATTGGCGTACGGTTGTATTCTACCTTTGTAGTAGGGCTCGTGGCGAAAAGCCGAGGCTCTGGAAATGAATGCAATTCAATTCAGCAAGTTCTGTGAGCACTGCTACTATAATTCAGCAACAAATTGTTTGAGCATTGTTTAATACTGTAATTCACCAGCATATTTTGTGAGCAATGTATTTAACTCTTTTACTGCTGGGGTATAACTCCCAATTTCAATCGTAAATAACTGCCCAAGAGCTAAAAGTGGATTTTCTGAGGGTTCCGGAAACCAGAGCACATCGAGCAAACCACAGCTAAAATGGTTAGGGGCTTAGCAGTTAAGGAGTTGGGGAGTATAGTTACCAATTGTGCCGATGGTGAGGTGGTGTACCAGACCCCCACCGAGCCGTTAGGTCGACCTAAAACATACGCAGTTCTCACACCATCCTGTCTTTGTTGTCTACTTAATTGTAGCGCAGTAAAGAACGACGGGGGGGGGGGGGGGGGTCGTGTGGCTTTTTTCGTGGTTACGTGGCTTCTTTTTTTTTTAATAAGTGCATATACAAATACAGTTGAATTGTCATAAAACAACATCCTCGAATCCCCATGTTGCAAACGGTGCACCAGAATTTCCAGTCTAGCTACTCTGGCTGTTTCATAAAACACCCCCCCCCCTCTCCATGTTGCAGACGGTGAATCATAATTTCCAGGCTAGCTACGCTGGCTGTTTCATAAAACAACTCCCCCCTCCCCATGTGCAAACTGTGCATCAAACACCACCCGTGAGCTCAATTATATTTGGTTGGTTAATAAACGCTGATTGAGTGAGCGAACCCGTCGCACGTTTTGAATATTCATCCGATTTTCACCAATCCTTTAATTTTAATCGTCCCGCCAGTTTAAACAATTCTTTGTCGCTGGCGAATATTATGGTGTGGTAAATTACGTTTCATTGTTTACAGAGGTATCATTGTTGCCGGCCACTTTCCACCGTAGCAATGGTGAGCCTCGTGCACCGCTGGTTTAAAGTGATTGTTGGTTACACGGGACGTGGGACTTCGGTAGCAGAGCTTATAAAGTGTAGATTTGTGCTCCTTGTTCACCTGTAACAACGAACGTCATCATAAAAAGGGGACACAAAATGTTTAAAACGGTACCGTGCAATATACTTGCAACACAAGCCTGGAACATTAAGCATTAAACATTTTGTGTCCCATTTTCATGATATATTCGTTGTTACAGGTGAACAAGACGCACAAATGTATTTTTATAAGCGCTGAAAATTAAAATCTTTTGTTGTGCATGCCATTGTGAGTTTGGTCCGGTCAGGAGACCTATTGGATCTACCGTTTCACTTACAAGTTAATTATATCCTTGAGCGAACAAAATTACGCAAATAATATTTCTGAAAGAAATCAAACATTTAGTGCCGTTCTCATGCCATAATTGTAGATTTAAAAGAAAACAGGGTTCACCGGCCTATCTCCCATACACATTTCTAGCCTACTTCGAAATTTCACATTAAATGTAGGCTACTGATTCACCCTGTTGTTGCTGCTCGAAAATTATTCTTCGCTGAAAGACGGTATTTGGAGTTGTGATTTGAACGCAGTGACAATTTGGAATAAAGCAAAACGTTGCTCACAACAAGAATTCACTTTATTTGCAGCGAGCAGATGACGAATATGCAATTCTGTATAGAACCAGACTTTCATGCCCCAATTCCAAGCAAATCAAATTGTTCTCCAACCAAGGTCTAAAAAAATAAATAAAAACACAGCCTACAATTCCCATCTTTCAGTTTTCGAGAACTGATGTTCTCATTTTAAATGTTTTGGGTAGGTTGTTGGTTCGGTAACCGCAGCACCTGTTTACGCAGCGACTGTCAGTCGTCTCCCATTGGTTCTTCTTTCGACTATCAATGCTCCTAATCCCGGAAATGTTGTTGTTGTTGTTTTTTTGTTTTTTTTTTTTTTGGCGACAGTTGAAATTATTATTGACTGTAAACAGTGTAAAGTGCCTGGAATTAATTAATAAACAATAAATCAAAAGGTAAAAGCTGACAATCACGAAGCTGACAATCAATTACGAAGCTGACAATCACCATTAAAGTCCTGTCCTTCTCAAATTAGTGAAACTTTAATGAAGGGGTCACTGCGCGCTTCGAGAATACCTCAAGGTAAGATGGCTGCACATTGATGTTTATTACTGCTGTTTGCAAAGCAACCAAAGCGGGGCTCCAAGGTGTGGTTCCTGGAATGTTCCTGAATAGCCGTGTCAGTCTGGCTCAGCGGTAGGACCTCGGCCTTTGGTTCCAAAGGTCCTGGGTTCGATTCCCCGCTCAGGCAGTCTGACATATAAGTTCAAAAGGCAACGTAAATAGGTTTGCATCTGTATTTAGTTATTTCTTGTGAGCCTTTGGCTTTCCCGTCTTTAAAATTATGGATGTTCGTTTTGTGTTTTTTATCGTTATAGCCGTGAAGAAAGGAACACCACTATTCTCAATCATACAGCAGGGAATTATGAACGTACCCCATTTTCTTCTTCTCGTCTTTACTGAAAACTAGAGTGGGCAAAACTCGGTACACTCTCAACCGTGAACTTAAAATTCAATTTTCAAGTTCAAGTCAATGAAAATTCAAGGTCCGTGAACAAGTGATTTCATTGTCAATGAAATAATTAGATGATAGATTTGTTAAACATAAAATATATCAATCATCTGTGTCGTAAGTCATAGATTTTATTATGCTAAACGACTGCACAAAACACAGACACACCCGGTACTGCAATCGCCACAATTCGGTTTCCGAGTAGCGATTTATTTATTCTCTCTGCACATTGTGTCGCTGTTGTTTTGTTTTTTTCACGTGCGTGTTTCAACATAAACTGCACACACTACTGTCTGACAGAAAACAGAGACGCAATTTTCTGTAGTGAGAATTTCCAGGATTTGTCACGTTTTCCAAGCACTTGTGCAGGCCTGGAATTTCATCCATGACGCATTTCCAGGTTTTCAAGGACCAACCAGTAACGAACGCTGAAAAAACAGTCCACAGAGACCTTGCTTACCGCTCGCCATGTGCCGCGGGAAAGCCATCACCATCGTCAAATCTTTCCATTAAATCTTGATACAAAGATTATTAATGCATTACAATATTTCACCATCTTGATGGCGCTGATAGCCACACTCAAGATTCCATTTGGCATGCGGCTGTATTTTCATCCATCCACGTTTGACATCCAACCATGTGTCAAACAAACTTCTCGAACGGACGGACGCAAGAAATTCTCTGACTACTCCGATAAACGGACAGACATCATCATCCCCCCCCCCCCCCCTCCTCATCCTCCCTACCCTCTCTCCTAAAACCTACGTAGCGGAATCCCATTATACATGGTTGCAGGGCCAAAACCCACAAGGACCGAGTGTTCACAGTATAAACTAGTGACATTTTCTCGTTGCGCTCCCACTTGAGAAAACATTGGCAATTCGTCTCACCTCGTCGCGTTTGCTTCAGTCCAGAAATCCACTTGTGACGTCACACATCCCATATCTCGGTTTTTGGCGCGGTTTACGTCTCCCGGGCAACAGACGGACATAGCCAATCCATCAGGCAACGCTGCTCTCCACTCCTGAATAATGCATGGTATAGCAGAAAATGCGGCTACGCCTGCTACGGGGGGCTTCGCGGACTCTCATATTTGTCGCCGGCCGTATTCCTAACAGTACTTGGCATAGCGCGTGGTTAAGTTCCCGGGGGAAAAACGAAAAAGGAAAAAAAGGGGGGGGGGAGCCAACAGTGACGTCAATCAGCGTGGTTACATTTCCGGAAGTACGTCTTCTTCAGTCCCTTGCTGTTTCGTATCTAATTTTCGCTATCACCCTTATCGGCACCTAAGGGTGAAACAGCTACGAAAAAGTTACTATCCCTTTCATCACACCGATTCAACTGACTGGTGATAAACCCATGAAGGCTTATGGGAAAGTTAAATCCCATCGATTCATAATTCAAAGTTGTCGTGGGATTCAAAGTGTTTTCTTCGATTCACCAGAAGTCTTTTGTGAACTCGTGTCATGCTGCTGTCGAAAGCTGTAACAGTAATACCACATCGGACACAGGATGCTTTAATGCAATGTTTAAATCCAGAAACCACTGATTGTACTATCTATATATATAATTACACGAGATCCGCAACGCAGTCATCGGCAGCGCAGCAGCAATCTGCATCTGCAGCAGCTGCATACGATGCCATCTCCGCCATCTACCGACGGAACGGCAAATTATAAGAGTAGCAGCCAAGGCCCACTGAGATAATAGCTGTGCCCGGAACGCAACGGCCAGCAGCGCGAACATACGATGCCATCTACCGACCGAACGGCAAATTAAATGAGGGGAGGGGTAGGGGAGGCGGAGGAGAGCGAGACGGTGCGGAATGAGCGAGCGAAGCGAGCGACTTCGCTAGTTAAAAATAAAGAGTCCTTTACTTTCTGCCATGAAAAACAAGGATACGATGGATCAGAAACTAAAACACCAACGTGAAAGTATGGAAACATAGACGCTGCCACTGAAGACAAGGTACCATTAAGACCACTGTTTAAATCATGGTCCCTTTACTTTCTGTGGAAAGCAGGAACACGATGATGTCGCATTGTTAAGGAATGAAACACTGATGTCAGAGTACTGGAAACAGACAGTTAGACACTACCATTGAAAGCAAGGAACCACTGATGCCACGGTTTAAAACAAGGACCCTTTACTTCTGCTATGGGAAACAATGACACGATGAATCCAGTGTCAAGAACGAAACCTTACAGACACAGTTAAAGTAAGACCACTGATGAAAACACTGATGATGCCACTGAAAGTTACGAGCCATTGATGCTGCTGTGGAAACAAGATCACGATGATGTTTCAGCATCAAGCAATGAAAAGTACTGCTAAAGTCAGAATTCAAGGTGCCATTGCTGTTACTGTTAAAAGCACGGTCGCTTTACTTCTGCGATGGAAAACAAGGACACGCTGATACCACTGTGTCAAACCAGGAAACCATATTGCCATAGTCAAAGTAAGGACACATGATGTCAAGCGTGAAAACACTGATGCTGTTATTGAAGCAAGGAGCCACTGATGATACTGTTTAAAACAAAGACCCTTTACTTCTGCTGTAAAAAAACAAGATCACAATGACGTTGCAGTGTCAAGCAGGGAAACCTTTCTGCCACAGAACAAGACAAGCAAACCTTCGATGTCACAGTAAAGTAAAAAACATGGAAACACTGATGATACAATCGAAAGCACAAAACATGGCTGCCACAGTCAAAACAAGGAAACATGGATGCAACAGTAAGAAGCAAGGAAACACTGATGTCATAGTGAAACACCAACAAAACAGACGTCCACAATCAAAAGTCAGTTTTTTTGTCGGGCTTTCTTGCTCGTAAGGAAATCTGCTGCATGGTAAGGGCTCACCCACATTGGATTGCCGAAATGCCTTGGTTTCCCGTTCCCCCACGCCATTCGCTGTTGCTCCGAAAGGCGTACCTCGGCTGGCCTTGGTTTTGTTTTGTATTTAACCGTATTTTTTTGTTTGTTATGATGAATTGTCTTCTTTATTTTGTTTAGTAAAATATTTGAGATAACTGAGAGATAATATGCCTTAATTTGAACTTTGCAACTAGATTATGTAAATAAGTCTTGCCATTTAACCCCACCTAACTTCCAAGAAGAGGAGCATTGTGATTTTTGCTCGTTTTAAAGTGTCAGCTTTTGTGTGGCTGTGTGGGCGTTGCCGCGGCAAGTAACAAACAGTGGGATGTCTCTTCAGGGAAAGACATGCCCAATACAGGGTAGAGGTTTGAGGCTCACCTTATTCATCAGAAAGGGAAAAGTGAATATTGAACGTTCTTTAATTTTAGAAGCGACTCTATGGGGTTGGATGTCGGAATTTGTTGTAACGGCTGTTTATGCGCAGTTAAGATGCAGCACGAAGCTCACACTTTGTGGTGTACCTTGCCGTTACATGAGCTGGTGCACGCACGTCCAATTGCCGCCTAAACACGAGAATTGGCCGAGCACCAGCAGCCGAGTAGCGAGCGAGCCCAAACTGCTCAACCAGTTGGAACCGGATCAATGCAATCAGCCAGTCACGTTACGCAAATCCTTGGCAGGAATCCTCTGCTTCCAGCGGGTATAAAATGTCAGGCTGGACGAGGCTGCCTGAGTTGGCGTTTGGGGTTGCAACTGGCAAAATGGAACTCTGGAGCAAATAAGGATCGGTGCAAGCGGAAATCTAGTTGGCCGATGCCTAATATGTGATGTTATGTAATAATATAATATAATGTAAGTTTGTTGTCAAACGCAACCGGAATGGCAAGGACCTAGTGGTTACTAACTGCCATCCGATGTTAAAACTAAAAATTATAAATTACAAAAGTTTAAGAGTTGAAACGTTTAAAGGCACATAACTCCCTCCGGTATATTTTAACGTTTTTCTCGATACATTACCGGAAATAGTTTTATATGAACTCATTTACCTTTTATTTGATCGTCTAAGGGTACGATCCCAATGACAAATGTGGCGCGTGTACGCTAATAAGCTTCTTTTTTACCGCTCGGTCCGAGGAGTATATCACTCCCGCCAAAAAGCTTCTCGGGCGTTCTTGGGCTACTTTTAACGGTGACGTCACGCGATGTTTACACGCCTAGTCTGTGACGTAGTTATTCTTCGTGCACTTCAAGTCACGTGACTTGCCACTTTTGAGCGAAAGCCAAGTGAGATAGTAGCTGCCTTTCTCGAGGTACGCAGCTTCAATCCCAGTTAACCTTGTTCTGAGCTTATCAGGAGAAATGGCGAGTGATGAACGCATTTATCTATTCCACCAAGTAGATTTGCTACCAAATCGGTAAAGGAAAGGACAAAACGAGAATTGGATCAACAATTAGGTTTATCTTATGTTCACCGCAAGAAACTAGGATTAAAGAAGGGGTGGGGCAGGGGTGTCGGGATCCTGACATGGTGATGGACAAAACCAAAGGCGGAGAAGAAATTAAATTGCGGATTGAGTTTCAGACGTAAATTCTCGTAGCAGCCATAAGGCCTAAGGAAAAAAAACGTTTAGCTGCAGTACCAATTAAATTATAATTAGGGTCGGTCGGGAGAAGCTTTTTTTTTCATGGTAAGCTGTTTCTGTACAGTAACGCCGTTTTTCATTCCCGCATAATGCTAAAACATTAAGTCACAAATTAGGCTACAAGGAAAAAAATAACGGTTGGGAGGAATAATGAGATCGGTCGCAGGGGCGTAAACTTACTGTCCGAAGAAAGGAGGGGGGGGATATCTTCCCCCCGCCCCCCCCCCCCAAAAAAAAAGCGATACATAATGACCGGTCCCTAAGCATGCCTCCTTGAAATCGCCAATAAATTAATATACGTAACATAGTCGGCAACGATAGGACGTAAATTTCGACATCAACACATAATAAAGACCCCCAGAATCTTTTATTTGGTCAACTTTGTTCAAATAAAACTAACGTGTGGGTATTTTACCACAGCAACAGACTGGAGACATTGATGATCATAACGTGCAGTCATCTGTGCCGGTGTTTGTTTACCTCTAGTCGCTCCATCTTTGCCTTTTAGCATTTGTACGATGTGTCGCATGGCACGGCTCCGAAATGAGTATGATCTAGCGTCGGATGTGACGTCATGCTTGTTTCACAGAGCAATGCGCGCCGCGGGCGTGTGAACTATATTTTAGCGCAGTTGATGTATAAGTAAAGCGGCCAGGACGGAGGGATTTATGTGCCTTTAAAACGAAGATGATGGCGCGGCTGCACAGGATGGGTAGATGGTATTGGGTTGGGGTCACGAATGCCTTACCACCAAGGTTGGACCTACCAGGGATACAATGGTCCCCGATGGCATCGTCAAACGTGAGGGACAAGTGAAAGGAAAAGCCGGGTATCAATGTTAATGTTTCTTAAAATAATAAAATGTAATAAAATAAAATATATATATATCGTAGTTAAAGCTTGGCCAAAACCAATTGTCAATCTTAATAAAGATAATAAAAAATTAAAATAATAATAATAACAAGCAAAGGGAATAAATGATAAATAAATAAAATATACATTTGCCCCACCAACAATTTACTGGAAATGGGAGGGCAGTAAGCCCCCAACACCAGGCTTACTTAATAATAGCAGGTAATTCAAATTCCCTTGGCCATTCAATATTCCTATTCGGGTTAACAAAAAAAATCAAAAACATACAAAAAAAATCTAAAATACTATAAGTGTGTATAGTGTCCGCGGCCCATCTTGAGTTCGCCCCAGAATGAACACAAATAATCGATTGTACGTGTTTGGTCGCAGAGTGCCTTGTTGATATCCAAAGTAGTTACAAAAAACAATGGCGGCCGTCGGTTAAGGCCGCCCCCTCCAGGAAGACGTAGCCGATCACAAAATAAGTGTAAGACTCAAGATACGCCGCGCACACTATAAGTCCTCGAGCTATGCAAGGAGTAATAAGAATTGCGCTCGATTCGAAACTTATCATCCATTCCCTTAGGACCTCACATTGTATTGAAGCTCAACTGCCTCATTCATTAAACTGTATGGGGGAAAGAAGGAAGACGTAGCATTTCGTTAGCGTGTAATGTTGGGGAAGGTCCTTTTCACGACTCCGATAACATTGAGCTCAGTCAAAATCAGAGGCAAAAGTAATCAACGCGTCAACGGCTTACACTAATTCAACAGCATCCCGTGTTTGACGTAAACAATTCCCGCCTTCACGGCAAGGAAAAAAATACTGGTTTGTTCTCTCCGACCCATTCTGATAATGAGCCCGCGCCAAATGTATAAACACACTCGTAAAATGCTAATTGTGTGCATCGAGTGTGGGAGAAGTGTGAATTGTGGTGTTAATGAAATGCGCTTCTAATGCATGTTTTTTCCCCTTTTACCTCTTTCATGAGTTTACGCCTTGGTTTACAAGCAGTATTTTGAAGCCTCGCCCAGTTAATTTCTAGTTACAACATTAGGCTATCTTGTAATCTATATAACTCCTGCCAGAATTTCGATATTTCGCCGGCATCGCTAGCTCAGAACCGACGTGTTCTTCAAGTGTCTCGCTGCATCTCAGGGAAGTCCACCGTCACTAAATTCTTTGATCAAGGTTTCGTTCGAGCATGTCACTTGAACTAATTTTAACCCAGATATTTTAACATTTTTTGCTGCGTTTCGTTGCTCTTGTCGGCTTCAAACAAATTATTGTGTAGAAAGCGCCTAAAGTGTGTGCGGCCTATCTTGAGTTCGCTGCCGAACGAAGACAGATAATCGATTGTACGTTATTGGTAGCAGAGTGCCTTGTTGATATCCAAAATGGTTCTAAAAACAATGGCAGCCGTCGATTAAAGCCGCTCCCTCCAAGAAAACGTAGCCGTTCATAAAATACTTCCAGGACTCAAGATACTCCGCGCACACAATACGTTGATGCATGTTGGGGGGAGCCAAAACTTTGACTGTTCACTGCTTACGTCCACACACAATTAAATTTCTTTTTATGTAAAAGAAAAACATACCTGTGCCTGTTAAATTATTGAGTTTAAAGTTGGTGTGTCCACGTGCACTAGGAAGCAACCAGTAAAGTTAAGCCTAACGACATCACGGGCGCTTTTTTGAACGTAAGATTTTGAACCGCTAGTTGGGTGCGAGGGACAGTGATATCGTTCACCTTGACCGCTTGCATGATGCACGTGGAAACACCAACTTTACATTCAATAATTAAGGAGGCGCGTGGCTAGTTTGTTGTGTGAAAAGAAATTGCTTTGCGCATTCCTTCGCTTGTTGAAATCAAGTGCTGCATAGAACTAAATA
>JAHWFP010032616.1:8944-40717 GCA_023313725.1 Lithobius niger
GGCGTTTGCAGCATCGGTGTGTACGGGGGGAGGGGGGGGGATTGAGACTTAATGGTGTGTACAGATCAAAGTTTGAACGCGTCAAACGGTCTCCAAGACCAACGCTGCAAACGGCCAAGCCAAGCTTGCAATGCCCCTAAAGTGTTTTGGTGAATATCCCCCTTAACTGCAGGCTTCGAAACCATGTTAAGCCAATACAGACCTCAAAGCCACACTGTAGCGGGATACTCACCAAAACTTGTAGCATTGCGAGCTTGGCTTGGTCGTTTGCAGCATTTGTCTTGGAGAGCGTTTGACGCGTTCAAACTTGGGTCTGTACACACAGACGCTGCAAACGCTGCTTTGTCTGCAAACAAGACGACCCACAACGCCTGTTCGTTGAACTGCGTTTTGTTGATCGCCTGTACGATCTCGAACAATAATATCAAGAGAGATTCCATTAAGACATTGACAGCGGTAACTATTGTTCTAACAGAACTGAAAACATGTGGGTATTTTTCCCATGCTGCTCGTATTGCTCCTACTGATAAAATACGGGCTGCACGAAAGGGGTTTAAAAAAGGATTATACTCTAGTGAATTCTTCGTTAATCTTCACGACGTGTTGGTTTTGTTGGGCGAAACTGCTAAAGCAAAACTTTTTGGTTAATGCTTTGTGTGTATCCATTACAGATATGCGGCTTGCCTGCGGTACAACGAGCCGACTGTTAGCTGCAGCTCGGGTGTAGCGCAACGGCGCGCTTCAAGTATAAAATTTTCCAACGCGATCAAAGCAACGATTGGAAACGATCTTCGGCCTGGCGCTTGACGCGTTGCTTTAAGTGACGTTGCAGCGTGTAGCCAAGCTCGCAACGCTCCTAAAGTTTTGGGGAGCATCCCGCTTTAGGGTAGTGGTGCTTTTTCTTAAAAAAGAGGTTAAGTAATTACCTGCTTCCTTCAACGGCACCATGAGGCATCATTGTGTCAATCTCTCGTAAGAGACGAAACTTGAAATAAAAAATGGCGGCGGCGTTAGCGCAATTTAACCATAGCAATGGCGACAATACCTTCAGAAATTGACGAAATACACGTGCGTGGGTAGCATCTGAATTTGAAGAACTTATTTTGTGTTCAATTCAATCCGTATTCAGTTAGTTTTAAGTAATGTGAACCACAGAATATGATTCTGCCGCAGTGGCTACATGGCACACTTCTCGGCGCACAAAATCATGAGTTTATACTAAGCTATACTCATAGCAACAATCCGGTTTAAAACTGAAGACCATGTCTTCTCTTAGAATTGATCAACCAGTTCTGGTCCAGCTTAAAATTAATTGAATGTCCTGATCTGACTATTACACTTTTAGTTTTCTTATCGTGAGAATTTTATTTTACTGACGCTAAATAATTTCGATCTCCGTGACAATGCTCAGTAATGTAAATTTAGGCTCCTTAACGATGGCATCCTCTGGTGGTAGTTCGTTGAAAACAGGTATTAGTTTTCACCCAAATATTTACCATACAATAACAGTGGATTACCTAAACACTCTACCTTGGGCTCAGCCAACATTAGAACGGCGCCAACTTTCATACTTACGAAAAATGGGGGTCAGCATCGTGCTTTCCTTCCACCTTAATGGCTTTGTTGCCGTCTACAAGCCGTATCGAAATATCACTAGGCGTGTAGTCGCTAATATTCACGCAGACTTCATATTTTTGCGGTGAGTCGTACTCTTTGCCACGACGTTCGTGTCCAGACGAAGCGTTATATAACACTTCGTGCGGATGCAAATTGTCTCCAAACATGCTAAAAAAAAAAACAGAAAAATATATATTAGTACTACCAAGGGTAGGATGGCTTTGTAACACTTGAATTGCGGACACAAAAGGTTTTCATGTTCACAGCTCAGGATTTGGATGGCTCGTAGGTCTAGGTGTCTGCGGCCAAGTATTACACAAATTCGGCAACGATCTGGACTGGAGGACCAGAATCGTTCCCGAACCATTGTAATGGAAGTTCTCACAGCCATTGCCATAACTTCTCTTCCAACCTTCAGCACACGGTTTTATACCAGACGTTGAGCTGGTGGGGTTGGGAGAAGGTGATTCTCCAAACCAGGCTCGGCCATCAGCCAATGCTGTCATCAGGGCCGGATTTATGCTCTTGCCGGCTGTAGGCCTAACCATTATGCCGCTCTTCAATGCCACCAAAACTTACCCTCCCCCAGACTCTTAAGGTATGTTTAATTCCGCCCCCCCCCCCCCTCCCCAATCAGCACCTTTCTTAATTTGTATCTTCGTTTGCGATCCATAAAAGTTTGGTAGGGCAAAAAATAAAGTATGCATGTTACTGAGCAAAGTAATTAAAAGTAACCTATTTCTGTTGTCCTTTGAACTTACTGTAGATTAAGAAATTCTAGGGATTTGCTTACTGCGGCCTTGTCTCTTTCTTCCCTTGTTTCCCACTGTTTTTTTTTTTTTTTACTGAACGCCGTTTAGTTTTACTCGCTCATGGCTACTCATTTTATTTAGCTACTACGATCAACGCATGACAACCAACCCAACACAGAGTGGCCACACAATGAAAAGTTCGTAAACAACGTAACTATACGTTTTAAAGAAAAAGTTAGCACACCCTATTCACCTACCGTATAGCACCTATCCTGCGCTCAATCAGCACTGATACAACAATGCTGAATGGCGCCAGCATTTAGTTAATACATTTTCACGAAAGGCGAGCGCCCGCAAAAACTCGCACGATTTTTTCTCACGTACAATTATGTTTAAACCGTCATGCCGCCTTTAAAAAAGTGCCGCTACTTATCCGGCCCTGGCTGTCATTGGCTGGTGGTTTTTGACTCGCAACAGAATACAGCCATGGACTGTTGTACTGGAGTCCTGCTGGTCTTCAGCTGCTGTGTAACCGGTTGTTGTATCTCCCCTCCCCTAAGCAATCACTTAGGCGAGAGAAAACTTAACCCACGAGAAGCCAGGGCCAGATGTAACGCCTGGCACCAGATAATCCTATAAAACATTTCCAAAACAAGCACACATGTTTATTTATACAACCTTAAAACTATTTGCAATTGTTTTAAATTTGCGACTTTGCTTGTGAGACAGTGCAATTATAAGTGTAACGAATTTTCAATTGCTGATGACCTAATTTTTCACAAATGATTTTTCAGGGCTACGGCTGCACAATAAATTGTCCGATTAACAATAAACACCTCAGCGTGGAAATTATCGGTGAAAACGCAACTTCACCACCTACGCAGCTTTCCCTCAACATCATATTTCATGCCACACTTTACAGTTCGCACATAAAAAATTGCTGCACAACAATATCATCCACTTCGTACTTGTGGTGACCCAGTGTCTCCCGCCATTTCACAACTTCATTGAAAGACCTAGATTTGTACATCTACTCACAGTTTTTGGTGAAGCCTTCTCCTATAACATATAGTTCCGGCATATCCGTGCTTTCGTGACGCGACGTCTCTCCACCACCCACGACTCTTTCCACTTCCTCCTTGGACATAACGTGGCGATGGCTAACAGCTGATGGATGCTGGCATCCCAACCCACCGAAATCCAATAGTCACATCCAGAACAGGTAAAGATGCGAGTCACCGCCTCGTATTCCAAGCCATAAAGGACACCAATTCAACAGGCCATTCATTCACCCATGCCCCTGGACCATTGGTGGTGACGAGGACCACGGTGTCAAACTTCAGGATCACACCGGGTCTTCTGGAACCTGCCCCGTAAATCACAACAGTTTCTCCCAATTCACTCCTTTGACGGCTCACCTCTTCATTGGTGACAGGCTGTGGCGAGGGTGGTCCTCAGCTGGTGGGGAATTCTCCGTGACTGCCTGTTCATGGTCATTCTGGACCGTGGATGACTGGTGTCCCAGCACTCCTGGCCACTGGCTGCTATCCATCTCTGCCCATCCACTTGTGTTTTTAAAAAAATTAATTTTTCACGAGTGGTGTGGCTGGTGGTGGTGGTCTGAATTTGGCACCTCTGTACTAGGATATTTATGAGACTGGGGCGAGTCCAGTGAACTATTTTTGCCCACGAATCATAATCGCGGACCCAGTGAGCAGGTGTGTTAGGATGCTCTCCCACTGGTCACTCAGACCTGGCTTTTTGGCTTCGCCCCAATGCATGGCCCCTCTCACCAAAAGGGCCATTGCATGGCCCCTCTCATCAAAAGAGGACCCCTTGCTTGACTCACACTTCTAAACAAAACCTTAGGGCCCATTTGTAATATTAATATGCGTGGCACTTGGCGCGTGAAACTAAAGTTTTTCGCATGCTAAATGCTTAAGCGCTAGCATTTACAATTATGGAGCAGGTGGGCCAACGCGCGCGTTTTGATATTTTCTATCGTCACGTGAATATCTACTGGACCTAGATCGGTGAGCTACGAGCGATGCTCGCACGCTTAGTTGTTGCATGCTGGGATAGGAAAATGGCGTCATCAACGGATTAGCGGCCAGCATTAGCAAGCTCACACGTTTGATTTGTAAATAAAAGAGCGTTTGCTTTAGCGTGACGATGTTACGAGTGGGCCAAGCAGACTATCCGCGCGCACTGCTTTGCTCATGAACTGGCATACATGTCGCGCGTCACACTCACGCACAAGCGTTTATATTGTAAACGCAGCCTTCTTCCCGCTTTCACTCAAGCAAGCTGGATTTGCGTGACCTTGAAGAGATGGTAAAGGTTTAGAATCCCCATGTAGTTAGGAAGGGTTTTGAGAGTTTCATGCAATGCAGCATATTCCCTACCCCCTCCTAAAATTGGGTGGAAGACAAACAAAATGCGCAACCTAGTCATTTAGTTTCGATGAATGATCTGCTGTTTTTGTCTACTTTCTCATCTTGCCACTTACTAGATTCCACCGTTTTATGGGAAGTAATAAATTCGTGAATAAATAAGAAAAAACTCTGGTTTAATTAACCTATATAGAGCAGTAGCAACAACGCCACATTATTATAATTGTATGCAGGAGCCATTCATTGGGATAACTGCTAGGGGCACTGAGTAAACATGGAGGTATAAAGAATGGAGTCTTTTACGCAAGCCATTGCTGCGAGAACGGATTTTTTGCGTAAAATACGTAATTTTTAATAATTGGCAGTTCCTGCAATATTCGGCAAGTAGAATCTATTTTTTTCTTATCAACAACTTTAATACATGTTTCGCAGCTTAAGGGATTGGACCAGGGCTGACCAGAATGGCTTCTGTCCCTAGGCCCTTGCTTCAAGGGGGCCCATCCCTCCAGCTCACCTAAGGACTCTTAGGGGCTTGCATATGCTTAGAACCTCTACTCCAAAGGTACTGATGACATGAATGCAGACGCAGATTACCTCCAAAAGCTAGGAAAGGCAAAACAAAAAGTACCGATTGCCAGAGACCCGAAGTGCATTTGTACCACAGAAAGGTGTAAGGGGGCCCACTAAAGATATGGGGCCATAGGCCCATCAGACCTCAGGACGGCCGTGGATTAGGCAAATAGTTTTTTTTTTAGATATAAAGTCCATGTCAGACTCCAAACACGACTGTTTTTAAAGGCGCGTTTGCACCTTTTCAATTCTTAGATGTATAGCACCGTAGAATCTTCGAGCAATATAAAGAAAACAGCGGTAAATTAAAAATGGAACATCATTAGTTGAAGCAGCGCCGTGATTTTCTCAACTAAAACTAGATCACGTGACCCACATCAGCGGAGAATATGGATCGCGGATGCTGTGTGTAAAATATGCAGCGCTATTGAATTGGTGAACAGGCGCCTGTAACGTTTTAACAACCGCACTGACTACCCGTGATTTTTTTTTAGTTCTGTCAGTTGTGGGATTCGAACTTGCGTTCAGTTCGTTTGGAGACGACTATGCTAACCACTGGACTGTTCTTTGGATTGTCGATTAAGCCATAGCCATATGGCAACATGGGGGTTAAAGGGTTAGGGCAAGACGAGATTTCCTCTACATTTTGTCGTGTCTTAGTTGGTTGTCGCACGAGCATAGTTTTCCTCCACTGCCGACTGCCCTCAGGGTCAACAAACACTCCATATGGCTTGCTCTCTTTACGTGTACATTCAGCCCTTCTTCTGGTATGCATGGTACGTGTTCACCATTAGTCTTTATCAGTCACGTGAGAAAAGGTCGGTACCCCGAGGGCTGGCCGCATTGCCTAGTAATCTAGTCTGGACGACTCTTTAATTACTCTCAGCTCTGTTGGCGGCCCCCTTCATACGAACCAACTTACCCTCCCGACCCGATTTTTAGTCGCGTCAGGAGTAACAAAATCTTCCCGTCTGACATGGGCTTACTAAACCTGCTCTCCCAGCATTGGCTTTAATAAAGGCAATTGCTTTGTTACCTCCATTTTAATCTAGTGCCCCGTTTACCTCGCTATGGAGCAAGCTCTCCAAATGCTTGCTCCGTAGCGAATACGGATTATTGTTTCCGCTTTATAGAGAGATTTTAGAAACGGCCTCTCTATGCAGCAATAACGCCACATTCGCTACGATGCAAGCATCTAGAGAACTGGCTCCTCCGTGGCGAGGTAAAAGTGCACTGAATTAAAATATCTTGGTAATTATGTAGTTTAACCAAACCATGCTAAATCACTCAATTTTTTTACTAACCGACGTTATCATCCTGTTCCCAAACCAGGGGAAAATGTGTCTTAAGTACTGAAAAAAATATTGAAAAAACGTAAAAAGATAACGCCGTGTTAAAGCACCGTCTTGCAGGATACAGAGTAAGAAGAAAACCTGATTTACATCACAACGAAGGGTCGCGGAAATTATTTTTCGTCCGCAACACTAATCTATTTAACATAACAACAAAACCACAAGAAACTTACATTATAAAAAAAAATTAGAAAAAGCAGCCAACATAATTTGGAACAATACTTTGTGTTTTCTCGAAATCACCTTTTCCTGGTACTCTACATCGTGGATCATGGCCGCTGCTTTAACACGGTCGGAACTATTGTTTTACGTGTTTTAAAACGTTTTACGTGTCTTTCAAAACGTGTTTGGAAAACTTCAAACACATTTCCCTGGGATATTATGGTGTGAAATGGGTCGAGAATAACGATATGCGTCGATAAGTACCAAAATTGAGTGATTTAACGTACTACGGCTAAACTACATAATTACCAATTTCTTGAACCTGCTGAATATTACCAAGCCTTTACGTATAACTTAGATCATACATGTAAATTCTTTTACAAGTGTATAGGGGCGACTTTGCTATCCTGCGCCACTGGCACACGTCTGCTAAACGCTGGAGTTGACTTTCCAGTATTGACCGCTTGACATCGTAAGCTCAACAAACATAGTTACCTGGTCTTTGAACAAATAGCTTACAAGGTAGAACTCTCTCAAAGTGGCCTTACGAATACGTAACGTGTCATGGCTTATAAAACTACGCATAAAGAAAATACGGGTCCTTGTGCCTATTTCTTACTGTGATAGTACGGAGTTTCCCCAGGCTGACTGCAGTACAGAATCCATGGCCAAGTACTTTCACTTGAACTTCTTTAAAACATTTCAGCATATAAATACTACGTTTAAATTACATTACTATCGCATAGTTTTGGGTTTTCTGCCGTTATTTTAAATAAAGAAGACCTGTATAATGTCATACATGCAGTAAACCTGGATTGAATAAATTAGAGAGCTAAGACTGCACGTGAGTATTGTAGTACATATAACGTGATCCTCTGGTATGAAGGTAAACACGCAGCCCCCGAGATTTATAAGACCGCAGGGATGCCAACGAGTAAAAAAAAAAATAGGAAAATTTGAGCTGTCCCGTAAGAGGATGAAAAATTGACCAAACTGGTGAAAAAAAGTGAAATTTTCGGTTTTTTGATAAAAAAAAAATTGCATCGTGCAACTAACGAAGAATAAATTTGGATCCCCGTGGTTGAATGAAGATAAAATTCAGTTTAAGGAGTTCATTTATCTGCATTGGCCAAAGAGCAGGCTATTTGTTTTTAGACGGCGGTGTGACATGCATTGTCGTGATGTCGCTGCTCTTTTGTTCGAGGAGATACCCAAAATGCAGCGTGCCCGCGCTCCCGAATTCATCGCGCCACTGAATGGCATTTTTGTTAATACATGACAATTTTGTAAAAATTTGTGTATGAGAAAGTGTGAAAAAAATTCAAATGCGTGAAGTGAAAAATGGTGCTAACCCACTTTTGTTCAACAAACTGCGGGGCCTCGACATTGTTAATCTCGGTACTCGGAAAGCGGGTAATAACCTATACACCAATCCAGGTTAACGGTACTGTATTGTTAATGTTACTGCTGTGAAATTGTTGGTGGTTTTAAGTGTTGGGTCAGTTGCCTTGGCCCGACTTTTACCGGGCAGGGTATGAGTTTCACCACGTTTATAGAGAGTATATATTCACAATTACCAAAATGACCGAAGTGACGTCATGTAGTCGGACCCGAATCGAACATGCACACAAGTTGGCGGCTGCTGCTAAATCTCGGATCAAGCTAGAGCCTGCTGTACGAAGAGTAACGTCAAATGGTTTTTTTTTTACGCTTTAGCACCGGTAAGCAATTTAACAGTATTTCGATATTCATGGTATTTGAGTCCGCCGATATTGGTGTCTTCAGTTTTAAATGTGGGTTGTCACAAACTAAAGTTTGCAAACATCATCTTGTGCCATCAGGATGCGGTTAAATTATTTCCCAATATTCAACAGAAAAATCTCCTAGACGCCATATTTTAAAACGGATTTTTAGCAAGGGATTGACTAACGGTAAGTAAATAGAACTTTGGGGTCGTACTTGATGTGGAGGTTCGAGAAAAATGGCGCTGGGAGGAATGAACCTTTAAGCATCAAACGAGTTTGCTTTCGTTTTCTAATAATTAAAAGACTTGACGCAAAAATGACGCCTGAAAGGATGTCCTGCACGTCCTGAATGAATGGTTTTATTGTGGACAAATTCAACTGAGTCGTACCCTACACAAACAGTTCGAGTTTTCACAGCTTTTTCCTTTTTCTGTTAGCTTAGTTTCCACCTTTTTTCTGTGGATTCCCCCCCCCCCCCCGAGCCTTTTTTCCAGGGCCCCAGGCCCTTTTTTCCTCAGTGCTCCTTTAACTGCGATCCTTACTTTCACACAAGAAGTTTCGCGTGTTTGCCGTCAAACTTGCAAAACTTATATTTGGAGGCGCCGCCGTCCTGTACCAATTCACAGTTGCAGTCAGTCTTTTGTCGAATCCATCGGTCCGTGAATTTTGCAGCCTATCGCCGCAACGTCTGCTTTGACTGCAGCGCCTGGCTCGCGCGACGTGCGCCTTCGGTGATTGAATTGAATTGAAAAGTAGGAGCATCTGTTGAGAGTGGAACAAAGACCTCCGGCGCCACCGTTCCCCGTTGTTCCGCTTCGTTCCACGCCATGGCCGCCCTTGTGCGAAATGCGAGTGGTTGCCGCCAGATAGCAGCTCTCTCGCATCGCGTCGTCCCGCTAGACGCCTTGGGCGCTAAATTTAGGTTCAAACTATGTAGCTCTACTTAAAACCAGAACTTACCAGAACTTCATTAAGTATAAGGACTATTAGAGGTTAGTGCAAACATGCATCTGGAGTAACCACTCTCCACGCGAAACTGGCGCAGGGCATGTACTTCCGTTGGCGGTCATTTTCTAAAGATTACATAACACGTGGTAGAGCAAGATAGCATGTGTCTCGAACCAAATTCGATAGTTACAATGATTTTTAATAGACTAACTGTGCATGGACTAAGTCCATGGTGAAAAATTCTACCTCGTATGTTAAAAAACTAGACGCTGGCTTTGGCGTAGCATGGGGCTGTCTTCTTTGCAACAAGGGTTGTTGAAAGGGTCTACGACTGTTGGAAACCGGGATACGCCCGTTTTACTAGGGGATGGCATCACAGTCACCGTTGGATTTTTCGCTCCTTTTCAACTTTCAACTGCTATTTTGACGTCTCTAATTTAGGTAGATGACTCCTATTAGATTCATTAGACCCTTTCAACTACCCTTGTTGCAAAGAAGGCATCCCTACCTTTCCAATGAACCTAATTGGAGTCATCTGCCTAATTATAAATGTCTCAGCACCAGTTGAAGTTGTAAATGAGTGAAAAGTCCAACGGTGACTGTGATACCTGCCCCTAGTAAAATGAATGTGCCGCGGTTCCTGATAGCCGTAGACCCTTTCAACTACTACCCTTGTTGCAAAGAAGACAGTCCCACCTTTCGAATGAGTCTTAAATGAGGGGAAAATGCAACAGTGACTGTAATACCAGCCCCTAGTAAAACGGGCGTAGCTCGGTTCCTGACAGTGGTAGACCCTTTCAACGACCCTTGTTGCAAAGAAGACAGTCCCACCTTTCGAATGAATCTAGTTGGAGTCATCTACCTAAAATAGACACGTCACAATAGCAGTTGAAAATTGAAAATGCGCGAAAAATCCCACGGTGATTGGGATATCAGCCCCTAGTAAAACGGACGTAGCTCGGGTTCCTAGCAGTCATAGACCCTTTCAACGACACTTGTTGCAAGCAAAGAAGACACCCCCACCTTTCGAATGAATCTAATTGGAGTCATCCACCTGAATTAGAAACGACGCAGCAGCAGTTGAAAGTTGTAAGATGACAAACTGAGCCTTCTGTTAGCATTAAATTAGCCAAAAATGGGCAAAAATGGCCTAAAATCCATTTTTCTCGGAAACCATAAGCGATCTGAAAAACATGTAGGGGAACGGCATTGTAAATTATATTATTGCAAACAGCTTTTATCTCAACCGTTTTTGTAAATCACTAAAGGTTCTTGCACAATCGGCCAATTTGAAAAATTGGACGCCATTTTGGCCGCCATCTTTAATGTCTAATACATAAAATGCATATTGCCAAGGTAACAACATGTGGAAAACTATTCCTTGGGATGTAAAGAACAACTCCCAAGTGAAAAATAAAAGTTGGCAAAATGTGCACGCTTTTTTACAACAATTCAAACAATTCAACTGCCTTCCCTGGCTACTGATGAACTCCTTATCCACTCCACAAATACAGACAGGGGAAACCAAGGGAAGGCAGTTGAATTGTTTCCAAATTGTTGTCCTTGATTGTTTGCCGGGATTACTTTCTTTCCTTATTCCTAGTAGAGCCCAAGTGATCCATACAGCTACTATCGCTCATTCTAAACTAACTACTTAAGCTACCTTAACCTACACAAATTCCCAAAATATGTAGTGTGACAAATTATCCAATTCCCTGCAACAAGGATAAATCAACTATGTCGAGCTGACATGCTTAAAATCTAGACACACGCTAGTGTATTGCCATCAAGTAACGGATATGGGGCAAAGCATTCGTCAACATAAATATGTGTTTCTAATGCTTTGGTTTTTTACAAACAAAATTGGGTGGAAAATGGACATAACATATAATATCCCAGACTGCAACAACGATAATAGAAAGAAAGCAAAAAAAAAAACAGTGAACAAAAAATGGTTTTTCCGTCTTGAAAAAAGCATTAAGCTCATGGAACTTACCACTGTGAAGTCATACAAATGAAAAAAGGATTAGAATTCACTCGAGTTTGTTTGAACTCTTAATTCAGTGACCGTTTACTTTCTTAACGGGCTAAAACTAAGAAGGGGAAGGTTGCTGCGGGTAGCGTCCCTCTGTGTACTCCGCACTTGGCTGTTACGTTGCTGCTTTTTTCTATGGGTTTATGGTCTTTTTTGGGGTTGGGTTGAGGGTCCGTTTGATCTTGTTCTCCTTGCGAATGGTCAGTTTCACTTCGTCTTTCGAGCGCATCCCACGCACGCCTTGCTTGTGTTCCCCTCCCATCCTTCCCCTGACACGTGTTTGTAAGATAATTCCTTTTATTGCTACTTTCCATGCTGGTAATTGCTGTGTTACTTCCTTAGAACTAGTTCATCCGTTTCTGGGCCCCTTAAGGGACCAACTGGTTATTTTAACCCCATTGACAATGGGATTATGTATTGTGGTTATTATTATTGCTTTGCATTTTGTGTTAGATGGTTATTTTATTATTAATATTATTAAAGAGGCGCGCCATTTGGAGCCACACCTTAAGTTCTCCTTTCTTGATTTTATGGAACAAAATAAAACAAATCCCCAAAATAATAAAACGCTTCTACAATACACAAATCAAACACGCCCTCTCACACACTCCCTGGAACTGCACAAAACAAACGCCCTTGACAAGAAAGCACCTGAATGTTTCACACATTACAAAATACATCCAGCCACGCCCCCCCTTCACAACAGAATTAAAACATAAACCCACAAACACAGACAAAACAAATCAAAAAATCAAACACAAAACTCCTGCATAATGCACAAATCACTTCACACACCCCCCCACACACACGCGCACAGATATAGCTCAATTTAAACGCAAATACCGAGAAATAAAACAATTACAGTTCCTGGAACTGGAGTTCAAATTACAGTTGGTTTCGTTCAAGTGACCTCTAATCCGTTTTTGACTTGTGTGACTTCACAGCTGTGAGTTCATGGGGATACGAGCTTTAATGTTTTTTCTAACGGCAAAGCCGTTATTATGTTCAATTATAATAATGTAGGTTTGTTGCAAACGCAACCGGAGCGACAAGGACCGGGTGGTCACTGATTGCCGTCCGATGTTAAAACTAAAAAAATTTAAATTATAAAAGTTAAAACAGTTTAAAACAAGGACGATGGCTTGGCTGCAGAGGAAGGGTTGATGGTATTGGGTTTGGGTCACGAATGCCTTACCACCAAGGTTAGACCTACCATGGACACAATGGTCTCCGATGGCACCGCCAAACGTGAGGGACAAGTGAGGGGAAAAGCCGGGTAACGTTGCCAGTGTTTCTTTAAAAAACAATAAAATAATGCTTCGTAGTTTATAGCTTGGCTAATACCGATTGTCAATCTTCATAACGATAATAAAAATAATAAAACAATGAAATGCATGAAACTGGTGAAGTGAAAGTTAAAAACTGAAGTGGGAAGTAAAACAAGACCTATTTACAGTTTTAAAAAATGTATATAATAATAATAAAAAATATAAATATTAAAAAACATGGAGCCAACCTGCAATATAACGTGGCAGGACAGTTTGAATTTAAAAAAATGCAAATTTCCATAATGTGTGGAAGGTGTCCAGAAGGGTTGTGAGCGAATGATACCGCACCTAAGATGCTGAGGGGGAGGTATAGACTTAAAGTGGCCGTTTGAGAAACGCCTGCAAGTTTTCCGTGAGTAGCATTCTACGGAAGCCACTTTCCGTGGGCATGCAAACCGTCTCGGAACTAAGGGCATTCCAAACTGGCACAACTCGCACAGCAAAGAAATATTTTCGACAACCGAGACGTGATTCCTGAACTGCTAGTCTCCAAGCATGGCCCCGAATACAATAAACGCGTGGTGCCAATTCGAAAAATGGTAAATCCTTACAGTTATAAATAATCAATTAAAACAGTCATTGTTGTTAACTTTAATAATTCAGCGGCAATGCACGCGCGTGTCCCGCGTCGTCAGGCCTTCCACTGTTCAATCCAAGGTCGAGTGGAACGATAGTATAAAGGAAGGTTGGTCCTTCCTCAGCTCATTAAGTCGTTTTCCCGCCGATATTTTTTGTAAGGTCACTGGCTCCGGTCTGGTTTATCTTGTGCGCACGGTGCATAAGCTGTTGAGCTGCATTGTGGCGTCAGTGGAGGCATCACACTGAACAGCCAATAGAAAAGCAATAGATTCAATCCAGCTTGCTAGACGACGTTGCTAGAGCAATTTTTTTTACAGTGTGCTAAGTGTGCTAAGAATCAGCAACTAAGTGGATAACGCGTCGAATTTCTACGGCTTACCGTTTTAATACATTGGTAACTGTGGTTACAGCTTCTCGGAAACAAGGAAAGGGAACACAGACGCTAAAAAAACTCACAGCCTGCCCGGCTTCTGATTTTGAATGTTGCTAAGTAGTACGAGAGAAATAAGGCTTGCAATTCTGTAGCTCGATGCGCCTTTCCTGGTAGCGTTCGCCAATTGACCCAACACGAGAAGTAATCACCCCTTTATAACGAAGATAATTTCCAGGACGGGACATACACCCTTGTGTCAGAGGATTGGGTCCGTAGAAAAGGAAATTTAAATGGAATTGCAGCGTGCAAAAATGTAAGAATTTAAATGAATAAATAGGAGAGAAAAAAAGTTGTTTTGAGTTAGAACGAGTGTATCTGTATCCAGGAACTGCTGACATACCATTATTTCCACCATTCTATTTTTATTTCAGTCGAAAGACAACTTTTAACAGAAGCAGTAACAAAATAGTGCGTGTGTTACACCCCAATATTTCAAAGAATTGTGCATACATTGATTGGAATATGCCACTTAACATGTGGGTACCTTAGGCCAACACAAAGTTTTTTAGAGGGGGAGCCACTTCAATTTTTACGTAGAACAAGAAAATGGCGCCCCCGTCACCCCAAGCACATGTAGACATACTGATCACATTTTCTTTTAGGCCAGAAGTCTCGAAATGCATACGATCGCTAAATATATATATACTTAGCGATGTAAAGAAACAGTAAATGACAACATCCACCCCTTTATTACTGAACTGATTTGGGTGGCTACAATGGGTTTAATTTTAACGAAGTGTTGAAGGATAAATACTGCAGTAAGGTTTCACGTGTGTAGAGAGTTTGTTTACATCTGCCGATCTGAACACCCGATTGTTAGATTTTATTTGATTTTATTCAAGGAGCAATGGCCCGCAGCCATGCGGCCCTAACCTAGTACAAATATCTGGAAACTACCGTACACATGTATTACCCGCTGACACATACTACTTCCTGATTGTTATCTCCAGAGTCGAACAATGATTGTAACATTCAACACTGAAGACTTTGTATTTTAATATCACCTTTTGTTATCAACAATGAAAGACTTATGTTTGACGTTTTGTGAGCAATCAATTGTAACCCCACGTGATGGAAGAATGTTGGGCTTGATTTTTTAGCTTTAAACTTCACTTCCCTCCTGATCCTCCCAATGATGCCACTCCCGCATCAATCGCCATTTGTAGGTGCCATTTAGGCCTTTTATGTAGAATATTTCCCCTCAACCCTAACCCTGAATCAATGCTAGTGTGAGCTGCATCCCGATTCATATAAGACTATACAATTTCTATTTATCACCATTTAAATGTAAATTCAATTCAAATTAAATCCAATTCAAGCCAAACGTTCATCCACCTGAATCCTTTTGTGTCCCAAACCCCGCAATTCAGGCGAGCTCAATAAAACATCCATAATCTGAACCACGTTTTGGGGGAACATCTTTTTTATCATAGGTTTAACAAGCTTTGAACGTTAGGAATTTTATATCAAAATTTTCTCCCAACTTTTACTGTAAACCTCCTAAAAATCCATCCCATTTTCCCGTCAGTCATGTTGTGAGCAGCTTCAGGTATACCCGGGGCCAGCATCGCAACACGTGGACTAAACCCTAAAGCACTGTGGTATCGCGGCATTTGAACTTCCACAATAAACTCGTTCGAGTTCCTTTCCTGTTTTCGCCTCGGTTCAGTTAAACCTTACCATAAACATTAAACGAAATCGTTTTTGCTTTCTAATTACATTGAAATTTTTGGACGTTTAAAACGTTCAGTTTCTGAAATAATTTTTTTTTAAACTTCTGTAACTCCTGCACCACAAACGCAGTAAATTGGGGATATTTAAAATAAAGTTATGCAGAGACGTTGCCTCATTTATCCATACGGAGCTTACAACAATGTAAAAAACTGTCAGTAATTCCAAGCTTGTTCCATTATAGCGCTCCCTACCAGCCTATCAGAATTGGGCGTGCCAAACGTCAAGGTTCGTTCTTTCTCTCTTGCCGCGCATTATGCAAATGAGGGGCGCATCTCTCTTATCTCTCGAGTTCCCGCCCTCTTTTTCCCACCGGGTTTTCTATCTGCTTTTTCACGCGCCTGCGACGGCATTCAGCATTTTCCCTTCTGGCCAACGCTGATTGGCACACAAAAGAACAAGACCGCAGCGAAGCGAATCGCCGGAAAAGATTGGTTGTTGGTGGAGCTAACAAGGCAACCAGCAGCAACATGCAACATGTACGCTTTCTGTGTGCTAAAGAGGACTCATCCTGACTTTTTGGAAACTTTCTTAAGGTTTCCTCTACATTCGTGTAGATGGAAGAGGGGGAACGGGGTGGAGGAATAAAACGAAGTTTGTGACGGGCTTTACTCCGTGTTTATTGTGAGACTGGCTGGAACAATTAGCTAAGTCAGTACGTAAGGTAAACAGCTTAGTTGTGCACCTCGGTTCCCTTTTTGCAAATGTAACTTAAGTTGTGTACCTCGGTGCCCTTTTTGCAAATGTATAAGTTAAGTGAGCCATAAGACGTTCTAGGAGTGACAACAGGAAGTCGCAACTGTACTAGATAACAATGCATTCCAACCCATCGCAATTTTCACTACCTCTGGCGCTTGGCCGACGCCAGTAACGCAAACATGGCGCCAGCTAACTTCCTGTTTTCGTTTGAATGAGATTCGCGAGAGGCCAATCCTACAATCTGTTTATTTATTTATTTCATTTGCAAAAATATTGTAAAACCATGTAAAGAGCATAACAGCAATTTCAGATTAAAACAATAATTTTAAAAACAGAAGCAACATGCCGGCGCTTATGGTGCCCACCGTTCTCGCCTCTGCACTCGCTTTAATGAGATTCTTGATATACACGTACTATGAAATCGTCATCACTCCTGTGGTGTGCGAGGAAGACAACGCATATATTGCAGCCAGATTGCCACAAATGTGAAAACGCTGTATATCTTTAAAATGTACATCAATTTATAAAATCGAACAGCTATTGAAAACTTAGTTGAAACCTTTGCTTGCTCTAGGATAAATTTTGCAAACAGTATCACTGTTTAAATGTTTCTCCAATATTTTTGAGTTACTGCGACTGAATTTGCTCACCATGTTCTATCTTAATGGCGGCTGCCATCCCATAATCTCAAAGCGGACGTATCACAGATGGATGCGCTTAAATCGTGTATCTGCTTGTCCAGTCCATATATCGTCCTAGGTGGCAATGTCTTAATTCTGGCTTCCCTTCTTAGTTCCAAAACGGCGGATGATGGAGTAAGTCACCAAACGACTTTCGTATTAATCTCAAGAGTGGTTCGAAACAAACATATTCGTGATTTCTACTAACGATGGCGACGTCCCAAAATATCCCTTATTTCTACCCAATTCAGTTATACTCAAGTCAATGGCAGGGTAGGCTGAGCGAATGGCTTGAAGGCCGCATTTTTTTTTGCATTCGGCTCAATAAACACATCATATTATATCATGGCAAACTTTATTAACAAGTTCAGTACTCATTGTTATTACTTTTCTATTGGTGCCATCACTTAGGAAGATTCTATGCATATAGGATTTACATTAAGAGACACGCTAGTGTGTCGCCTGCTAAGACCCAATGACAACAGTAAGGTCCGGCCTGTCCAGGTAAAATGGTTACGAGTATACCATTACAGGCTTGTGTCTTACAGCTAAGGCAGTTTGGCTGTTTTCAGCCGTTCGAGGACAAATAACAATACTGTTAGTGACACAGCTTAACGTTTTCGGATTTCAGAACTACACCATTTTGCCTCAGTAAAAGTAACGATGAATGTGTACTGTTTGTATTTAGGTAACTTAGCCCAAACCGGGTTATCTCTGCCTACGAAGACAACGAGAGGGCCAATTTAGCTGGAGAAAGGTGACAAAACTCGGTGGAAATTTCACATAATTTTTTTTTCGTACGCACACCTCTGCTGTTCTCAAGCACTGCTTTGCGGAGGGTCTGTAACATTGAAGTTAATAATCGAAAAAGAAATTATAATAAATAAAACACTTTTGGCATTTCTAGCCACTAGGGCAGCCCCCAGTATATTGCCGGGTTTATAGAGCATTGTTGTGATTTCACATTTACATTAAAATACTGTGATTCCCATTAGCAGTCGTCCAAGCTTTCATTAGATTTAGTTAGATCAAGGGTTAAGAGACAAAGAGGCCTAGATCCTGTTTGCGTGAAAATATCGTGACGTCATCATTACTGGGCCTCTTTGTTGAAAACGCAGTTCGAATTACTACTTATACAGACAATTTCGTATGACAAACACAAACTGCGGACACACTAACACACACACACAAACAAAAAAAAACAACCAAATATTATGATCTTAGTTATATAGATTCTTTAATTTAAAAATAACTTGGCTTACCGAATCTTATTGGCCTCACGGTAACGAAAATTGAGTGAAAATTGCCAGATGAATGTGTCGTCGATTGCCTTCAGTTTGGCCTTGGGTCATAAAGGATTGAGTCGGCGCGTTTGAGCGCGTGCGTTTTGGGTCAAGTCGAGCGTCGCGCTGATTAAAAGCAGCCATGCTAATGAGAAGCCGGGCCACGCACACGTGCCCTCGTTAGTGCGCATTCGACGGCAAACAAAATCACGCCATCGCCTTCAATCCACACCACACCGCCCGCCCCTACACCTCATTCGTCAAGTCCCTCGCTATAACGAAGGATAGTCAGATGCGAATAGAGCGCAACCTCCTTAACGATTTTTTGTTCCCGTTGTTAAAAGGGTTCAAATGATTATCAGAAATATCTACAAAGTTTTGCTTGAACCTATTGGTGCATTTTTAACTCTACCATTTTTTTAAGCTAATGAAGGCAACACGAAGTTAATAAAACATTTCTTAAATACGGATGCAAACCTATTTATGTTGCCTTTTCGACTTAAATGTCAGAATGCCTGAACAGGGAATCGAACCCACGACCTTTGAGACCTTATATATAGTAAATGCACGTGTTAAATGCTACCTATGGACGTTTCCTTTTGGCTGTGTCAGTATGGCTCAGCGGTAGGACCTTGGCCTTTGGTTTCAAAGGTCGTAGGTTTGATTCCCCGCTCAGGCAGTCTGACATATAAGAAGTCTAAAAGGCAACTTAAATAGGTTTGCAACGTGAATAGGTTTATTTAACTCTTGTTGGGTCTTTGGCTTTTCCGTCCTTGATAATGTATACAGACAATTAATCAAAAAACATTCCTGTTCAAAGAAGGATGAGGCGCTGTAGCACTATAAAGGAGCCTATATCGTGGACTGAAGATGGAGAGGTTGAATCCATTTATTGCAGCTTCTAAATAGGCGAAGGTTGACTTGCCTATACAGAAAAGCATGGGCTTTCGAGAACTTTGAGTAAGAAGCTGGCAAGTCCATGTCCATTGTGGTGGCCTGGAGAAGTGTGGGGCTGACAAGAGCGTGTGGTTTGCCCAATGTGACTGCACTCTGTGGATGGGACTAAACTGTTGCAGGAGCAAGACTTAATGGAAGAATTTAACTCACAATTTGTATCGGTTTATGCAGGATGCTGTCCAAATCTCTAGCCTGCAAATAGTGGATATTGAAGAAAATGTGGAAGAGGTTTTTTGTTTTTCATGAAGTGTTGGTGGCGCCGAGTACTTGTAAAGAAGGAGCTCACTTGGTGTCAGCTATACGGTTTTGAAGTCTGCCTCCCTGGACCTGAACTCAGTTGGCATTTTTCTATGAAGTATGGAGACAAGTTATCCCTGCTAATATCTGGAAGATGCAATTGTGGTGCCTGTAAATAGGCCGGGAAAGGATAAAGGGAAAACTGATTCATATCGTCCTATTTCTTTCCTGCCCTATGTTAGGAAAGTTTTTGAACGTATCTTAATTAACATGTTATCGTGGAGTATTGGAAAGAAGGATTCTTTACACCACAGTTGGTTTGGTTTCAGTCGCTTCCGTAGTGCTGAAAATGCTGTATTTTTATTGGAAACTGGTATTACAGAGGTGTGAAGGTCTGTCACGATCTTGGTCAGGGTGTGTTTAGACATCAGAGCTGTCTATGACATGGTTGCCTTAGACTTTGTATGGGAAGAGTTGTTGCGTATTGGGACATCAAGTAGCTTTGATTGGAGTTTTGCATGCCTTTCTCATTGATAGAGAGAAAATAGAGTCAGTGGCAGATATTCGTCATCTTAATCTATGTCAAGGGGGCTCCTGCAAGGGAGTTGCCTAAGCCCTCTGTTATTTACAGCTTTGTTAAATAATCTGCTGCACTTTATTCCTCCAACAAATATTGTGGCCTATGCAGATGACCAAGCAGTGTGGCTAGTGGATCCGGATACCCACTCTATCATGTTGGCCCTCCAGTAAGTTGTTTTGAAGATAGAATCCTGGCTGTTGTCAAAAGGTCACGTTGTGTCACTTGGGAAATCTCAGCTAATTGTGTTTGACAGGCATACTAGACATTAATACAGCTGCAAAACTGTGAGTAATAGTCATGACGTTAAATACCCTGGAATCTGGATGGGCTGTACGTTTAACTGGGAGAAGGAAAATCGTGAACTGCATCGTTGAATTGCAAGTAGAACATCTATTCTACTGAAAGGGGTCTATCAGTTGCTTGTGCAATCTGTGCTGGACTATCATCTTCTATTCTTACCGAAGTCCAGTGGAAGAGGATCCAGCGTCAACTGAATATTTGAACAAGGTTCATCACTGAGATAACGCCAGTGTTGGCTTTACATATTGAGGTGGGAATCCTACCTTTGCAATTTCGAGTGTATTTTCTGCTGTAAATAGTCTCTTCCGTAATGTAAGTAGGACGTATGGTGCCTCAGTGGGCCTCATCTTTGCAGACTATTTGTCTCTTGGTAGTGGAGTTTGAAATTTTTGGGTGCTGCTGGACGGGCAGTGTTGTGATATAAAGAGTCCAATCTGCATGACTAAAGTTCTCGCAATTACACCACCTTCTACCCATGGTTCCTAAGTGTGTCAATTGATTCCTTTAACGTTTGTTTTGATGATAACCAATGTTCGAAAGAATGGACAATTGGATGGACAATTGTTGGTTTTCTGTTATGCATCATATGTGCGTGAGGATGTTGATTGAATCGGTATCTGGATACCTGTAGTGAAGAAGAGTTTTTTTGTCAGTATGATTAGAGTCCCATTGGTCATGATTGAAGAAGTCTCTGGAACTGCACTGGCATTGTATATGTGCATGAACTTGGCTTTTTCCACCTGGTAATACTAACTGACTCACAGCCTGCTGTTATTTTTTTACTTGGTCGTTGTTCGGTTCACGATTTTGCACATCCGATTGTAGCTGATATTAAATATGTGTGAAAGTGTGTCATGTGAAATGTAATGGGAGGGCTGCTACGATCTCGTGGATACCTGACCATGCCGGAATGGATGGCAATGAATGTGCTGATGATCTGTCGAGAAAATGCTTATCGGAAGATTACCGGTTAATTTCTGTACAAGACAGTGCGTAAGATGTCCGGTCACATGCGATGGCGTTTGCTTTGTGCAAGTGGGAAGATTGGTGATTTGTTAAGGGGCGGGATTCCATTTGTTTAGTGTTCACCTTTCTATAGGATACCCGAGAGACCTATATTTTCCCCCTCGCAAAGCTGCGGTGTTGCTAACTTGACTAAGAGTAGGTCACGTATAGCTAAATTTATCTCATTTTTAAGTGGGATTCTAGTGTGAATGATCTGTGCTTTCGTGGAATTGGAGTGATGACAGTCGAACATTGTTGCCACACTGTTAATTATTTGCCTCACAGAGGTTGACCTATCTGAGTAAATTCCTGGAGGATTTGGCTTTATTGCTAGAGGTTTCACCACATTCTATCTGCTGCAGTTTCGATTGACTAAAGGCAGTTGTTGCTTCCTGTGACTGGTCTGGACGATTTTCTGTTTAGTGTTATACATAGTTGCAAGATAGCTTAGTAATGTGTTATTGTAAGTGGTGTATGATTTCTCGGTGGTGCTGCTGACCAGCTTTAGTTAAAACTCCGCAAATAAACAAACACTTCACTTCTCCTGCTGACTTGTTAGGTAGCTATATATATTTCGTGCAGAGTTATACTTTGACTACATAGTTCTGGCCAACTATTTAATAACTCTGTCATCTACGTGTCCTTCTGTTTACACGAACCACGGAGTACAAACAAAAGATGAATGCTTTTTACTTTTTTTTTTTTTTAATTAATTTCTTTGAGCCTTGAGTCAGCCGAAGCAACTTAATGCTTGTATGGCTGAACCGGCTCAATTTTGAACATTTACCAGACTTTTAGAGAAGAAGAAATATCTGGTAAAGGGAGGTGCCAACCCGGGGATTCGATCCGGGAAACCTCCAGTCATCGTAGGGGCCGAAAGATTGTCCAGAATTTGCCAGAATAGTTCCCATAGCTGCTGAAGGAGCATGGTAGCCTCTCACGTTACCCTGGCCGGCAGTCCTGGCGGGAACTTTGCCAAGGTCCCCTTTCCAGGGTTTCGACCAGATCCGCAAACCTCCAGCAACCAGGCTGAGCTCTCTCACAACTCAGCCACGATGATACTAAATTAACTGAACAAAAAAATGCTTCGCCGTTTAGAAAAAAAACATTAGAGTTCGTATCCCCATACTCACAGCCGTGAAGGCACACGAATAAAAACGGATTAGAGTTCACTCGGACGCAACGAACTATAATTTGAACTCCAATTACAGGGAACAAGGACAGTTTTTGATCAATGGTTATGTCAGAAAGAAAGTCTGTTTCGTGTAAGTGGGTATATGTGTATTTTGGGTGCATTTATTGTGAAACAAGCAGACTGCTAGTTAACAATTAAGTTCACAAGGATACCTTAACTTTAAATCTAGACACACGCCAGTGTGTCGCGCCAAGTTAGGCAATAAACATCTCAACAAACATCACATCAATTCAATTGTCGATGTTGTAAACCATTGTAGCGCGACGCCATACTGTGACTGGTCTTATATCTTCAAGCATAGTTGGGCACATTTCAGGTACTTGGGGAAAAATAATAATGCGGTACAAAAGCTTAAATTGTGTTGAAATCGAGAGCAATGACCCACTTGACAAAAATTAACTCATGTAGGAATGCCAGCTAAACTGCTTTCAATGCAAAATCTGACCCTCAATAACGTTGAAGCTAGGTAGTCCGTTCATCCCCATGATAAATCCTGTAGGGTGATTATTCATCGATTCCGCAATAACGGGAAGGCTTTCAGCTATGAAATTGGACGAATGGGTGCAGTACAAACCGAACTGCGTACCTTTTATGGTTTGGAGCCTGGGGCCGTAACGGGGATGGCGTGGGAGGGCGCGTAAATACGAAAATATTGTTATAACCATTGTTAGTATTGTCGGCATCGTCTCTCATTGGACGGCCAAAGTTCGGACAGTGAGAACGTGTATACTGACGTGCGTGCCTAGACACACACTAGTGTATCACGATAAATCTAAACAACGTTGCAAAGAAATTGTATTCACGTCCAATTCACAAAAAAATAAACCAACTGTAAAAACAAAGCAAAATAAACAAAGCCAACAACTGGTAAAGAGGCCACCAAGTTGAGAGTGGTTCGGCCCTTCAAAGGAGTGATATCAACACACCAAAACTAAATAAAACAAATTGCAACAAAATTAAAACCAAACCAAAAACCTATAAAGAGGTGACTAAGTTGAAAATGGTTCTGCCTATAGGCCAAAGGTAGTAGCAAATTGTTGAAAACCAATTTCTTGTTGACGTGGCACTTTATTACACATCTGCACGGTAGTGGACTTGAGCCAATACATAATTTAAAAAAGGAGTGCCGTAAGAAGCAATGTTCTAGTTTTCATTTAACCTTCGAACTATTAAGTGGTGCGATTAACTTGGCGAACGTTTTGGTGTTTTGCTATCACTCCTTTGAAGGGCCGAACCATTCGGAACTTGGCGGTCCCTTTTAACAGTTTTGGTTTTTGAAGTTATTATTATTATTAGCCGTAACAGAAAGATTGTCCTGATTGGATCCATTTTAAAGACTTTCCTTATATTTTTATATTTTTTTTTGTAGTGAATTCAATTGGTAATACATTTTAACATTTGTGTCTATTTAGTGTATACAGCAGATAAATTGTTGTCCTTTTTTATATTGAATTCAGATTGTATTTTTTCTGCATTTAGATGTATTTAGACAACATGTAAATTATGTATTTATCGTTTGTTGTTGCTGGTACGAATAAATACTTCAGTGCTTTGTGCCGTAATTAAGTTAATTTAAAAAACCTAAAATTACGTTCCAAATAAGATTTTCTGGTTTGTTAAAGAGAAAGTGTCTGAATTATGAAAAAACAAGTGCATAAACAAATATGGTGCTGAAAAAAACACTCCACAAATTTCTATTTTTTAAGCACGCTGCCGTCATCAGCTTGCTTCGTTATAGCGATGAAAAAGACGGGAATAGGGGGAGTTGGGGGGTTAGGGGAAGGAAAGGGCGGATCGTGAATTAGACAAGAGGCGCGAGCTTCGCCCGTGGAGACTGCAGAATCCAAGATGGCGTAGTGGGGCGAGCGATGAATCTAATTAGACTCTTGGTGGCAAACTTGATGAGCGATATTGACACTCGATCCCCAGAGCTACCATCCCTCTCGTCCCGCCCCCGCTTTTCATCCCGCGTGCATCCCTCGGCGCCGGCGTACCACAGGGTTCTGTGCTTTGGCCCCTTCTCTTTGCCATGTCCCGACAGAAGAGGCGTGGACATCCACGCTGCGTCTGCACCTACTTTAACGCCTCATGGTGAACCGTACGAATCTGGGAGATGAGATTGAGAAACTAATGTGCTACTGTATACAGTTAAAATAAATATACCGCAATTCACTGTGAACTGAAGCTGAAAGAAGCTAGCAAACTTCTGAAAAACAGCATAAACTTTACCGTGACCAATTGGTTAAGTACACGAATATCCTTTAAAAAAAGCTATTAATGCAACAAAGCGTAGCTACTACCAGTGAAAAAGTAAACAATCGCCGATTGTTGTAAGCAATGGCATAGTTGGAATGAAATTAACCGAACAAAAAACTGCTTCGCCGTTTATAAAAAAAAACAAAAAACATTAGAGTTCGTATCCCCTTGCTCACACTGTGAAGGTACACGAATAAAAACGGATCTGGCGTTCACTCGAACGCAACGAACTATAATTTGAACTCCAATTTCAGAGAACAAGGACTGTTTTTACTAAATGGTTATGTCAGAAAGTGAACGCAGTTTGTGTTTGAAATGTTTAATGTTTAATGTTTGTGTTTGTGTTTGTGTGCGCTTAATTTGTGTATTACGCAGGCTTTTTATTTTAATAGCCTATTTGTTTGTTTTTGTTTTAAATTTAAGTATGTTTCGTGTGAGTGGCTATTTGTGTATTTTGTGTGCATTTATAATTTGTGAAACAAGCATAGTCCTAGTGAAGGCAGTTGTTTTGCCTGTGTTTGTGTTTGATTGTTGGTGTTTTACTTCTAGTTTGTGGAGTAATTACGTGTTCATTTTCTGTATGTCTTCTTGTAAGTGAATTTTCTAGCCCAGAAAGGGGGCATGCCAAAAAGACCACTTGTAAAAAGCGTAGTTCTAATATAGATAAAAGGTTAGTATGAAATAGAAAATGGCGTCCCGATGCATACGGGCATAATTTTCTACTTTATTTTCATTCACCATTAAAAACAAACAAAAAAAATAGCCATATCGTTTGCTTTGCTCACTCCATTGGCGTCGATCCAGGCTTCATGTAATTTCTTTCGATTCCAAGAGCATCACTAAATCGATATACTGATTATTTCGACGCACACTAATTGTAGCTCACAGTCGTTGAAAACATACGATTTGTCTGTTTGCACGTTTATACGTCTTCTCCAGAAGTAAGCCTCTACGAAGGTGAGGTATGAAAGATTGAGAGAGCGAAGCGGCGAAACACATATTGAAAAGTTTTTGTTTACGTGGAAATCGCCCGCTTTGCTCACTCAATCCACGCACCTCCGTGCTTCAGAAACACGAATGTTTGGCACCCTTTTAAAACCAAATCTATGGGTCTGATTTTTCCATGCGTCAGGTCAGTTGATACAAAACCAATGTATGTGGTATGTTGCAAAATGCATCATCCTTTTAGGTTATTTTTTGCGTGCATCCTTTCCCAGATCATCTAAGTGCTAACTAATAGCTTCAAGACGGTTTGTTTGTCACGAATTTAAACCCATGCTTGAACAAACTATGACGTCATGAACAAACATCATGAGAGTAAAAAAAACTTTTACATTTTTTTTCGCGAATTTGAGGGTTATAATATCAAGTTACAGCGATGAAAATACGCCTAACCGAAACGTTAATTTAATTATTTCATTTGGTCCCACTCCCATTTTTGTAGGTGCCTTGGTTCAAGAGGAGTAGCGGTACAAGCGCACTCACACACACGCACATCATGCGTTTTTAATGATGTAGATAAATACTGAAGTACCCTAATAAAATGGAATTTCAGCTCAATTCAGTTGAAATTTGTATACTCTTATATACAACACTTTAGTAAAAAAAAATTTTTTTTATTAACTAGTTTAATTATATTTTTAAAGATTACAAACGACGCCAAAACTGAAAATACAAAAAAAAAACCAATGTTTAAAAAAAAGGTTAAAATTTTTTAAACTATAGAGGCCTTGCTGAGGTAGTTGCCTCCACGTTGCTACGCCAGCACCCCAACAATGTGTTAAAAAAGACACCCTTTCTACACCTTATTTTCAACGTGCGATAGGCAAAACAACGACAGAGAATATACATAATACAACTAATACGTTGCCTATTAATCACTGCACCTCCTTTATCTATTGTGCTTTTTGTTCACCTTTGTCCATGTCCTCATTTAACTTTTAATCAGTCTCAAAACGGACTTAGACCATTTCTTTTCCAAGCGCCTCATATTTTCCCTTTTAATCAACTTTAGAGAAATCTAGAAAGTTAATGAATACAGGAACAGAAGGAAATCCGAATTGACAAAATTTCGCGTAATTTTGTTTCCACAACTATTTTTTTTTTTTTTTTTGCGTTTTACGGCTCAGGCTGTAAATTGCACCCAGGTACAGCAACTCAGAAACGCTACAATTTGCTCTCTATGAAAAAAAAAACTAAATTCAGACCTGGCATACATGACAAGAAACACTTCTTTTCTTAAGTCGCAGTATTTGTTTACTTGGCACGTCAATATCTATTGAATTTGTACACTAGGCCGTGAACTGGTAGCTACAAATTTATGGAATTTGAGGTAATTTGTCATTTCAATAACTTTAACACTTTTTGAAAAAAACATTGAAAGTTTTTTTTTTAAATGGACTTTTTGTGCCGACATCTGCCTGTGTTAGTTGCCCTTGCCTCCTCTCGGGGGGGGGGGGGGGGGGGTCTGGGCACGCTACTGCTTCCCAGTGTCTTTACGCACTATAAATGGGTAACCTACAGGGGCCGGTACCCGGATTCTAACGAAACAAGCAAGTCGATTCTCGCAAGGTGGTTTTAGAGATACATCCTGTTTTTAATTTGGTTTCATTTCTGTGGGTCTTGGCAAAATAAAAAACAGAATGAGTCTACGTTTTTTATTCCTCTTGGAATTGAATATTCATACATTCATTGGTATTCCTTTGATGTCTGTTGCCTAAACCTCAGCAATCTTCCAGTACGAGGCGGCTCAAAAGCGTGCGTGCATGCTTATTAACATGTATCCTAGTTGACAAAAAAATAGAAATAGAACATGCTTTTTTGCCGAGATGAAGAGTAACTTTTGAAATCATCGACGTTGGTGCAAATTAGCTTAGGAAATAAATAATTTCAGTCCTTTCATCAAAGCCAATGTGAAATTGACAAACCTAACACTTAGGCACACAAAAGATTAACGCCACACAAGTGAGTTAATTCCATTTTTTTTTAAAGCCTTTCAACTGTATGTGCCCAGGCGGGTATTTTGATTCCCTGTTGCAATGTTGCACCAGATAGGCCACAACAGCTTGTTTTTGAGTTGAGAAGTAAAGTTCTTGTCAACAGGTTCACTAACCGAGTCGCTCACTTCGCTCCCTCATTCGGCGCGCCTCAATATTATGCGCGAGATTTCTTGTTGCAACTCTTAAGCTGCAGACTGATACTAGACATCAAAAGTTATGAAGAAATGATCAGAATGTATACTACGTGTTTGCCTAATACGGCAACAACTGAAGTGATTTGTTCACAGGCTTATACGGCTCGTAACGCCTCCCCCTCCCACGTACGTTATTCTTACGTGCAGTTCACATTATACGTACGGCTAAAAACGCAGATTTACTTCAGCTTTCCTCACTCAATCCGTTTATAGATGACGAAGGATGGTTCGCTGATTGAGTGAGGAAAGCTGAAGGTGGGTCATTATTAGGTGGGTCATTATTGATTAAATCTTCTATCAAGGTGTGCTGTAATGTATGATTGCGCATCGTTGTGTAACGAGCATATATTAATTGATGGGCCGTTATGGTGGAGTTATTGCTGAAATACTGCTTGTGCTTGGCGTGATTATCACATGTGTTTTTGGTAGCCTCACTAGTGTTCTTCTGGCCACTGATAACTCATCACATGTGCTATTTATCGGATAATTTTTTGACCTTAGTCCCTCCGTTTTTTGTGTTTATTGCAACGTGGCATACTAATTGCAAATATCACTCAAGCCTGTTAAGTATGAGAGCATTTATCGCAATGGCTCACTACATTTCAAAGCAGATAACATACCTCGCGCGAACACTTGATTTTTTTTTTTTACTTTGAAATGCAACTCGTGAAGAAGAAAAATTATCAGTATTAAAACAGGCTCTTGCGGCATTATTAGTACAGGTAAGTACGAATTTTCTTTTAACTTTTCATTTTGAAGGGGTTGGCTGCGTTCAAGCCAATATGTTTAGGGACTTTGGTGTAAAAGAAGTTGAATATTTTTATATGCTTGCAATACTAATCATTGCAGGTGTTACAAACGGTTAACATTTGCAATGATTCGTATTACAAGCTAAACTGCTGGCGAACGAATCATCCAATGATGTTTTTATTAATTAAAACCGAAAGTTCGAAGTTCGAATTAAGTTTGTCAGATACCGCCCTAAATAGTTCTAACATTGTAGCTTGCAACAATGAATAGAGAAGGAATCATGTCCTGGCAGAACGAATAAATAAGAGGACCAATAGCACCGTTTCTGAAGCATGGAAAGATAAATTTGGCTCAACAATGTGAAGATTTACGGATCTAGTACGCGAATGGCGTGAGAGTTTATATAATATTAAAACTATAATAATTTTAAAATCCAAAAATTGCACAGATTAATTGCTTTCGGTGCAAAGAGGTCACCTCTTTACGTTTTTTTTTTTTTATTTTAAATTTGTTTGACTTGGGCAGTTTAGTATGCATTTCTGACTTTCCTTGTAACGTTGTGAAATTTTAAAGCATTTGATCTTGTTCCTTGAAATTGAGCTAAGGTCTGCTCGAATAGTCGGGTGGTGTAGTATTTTAATTCAAGTGTGCTATTTTTGACTTTTAAAATTATTACACTTTGTTTTAATGCTAGATTTTATCACCCAGAGTTATTATTACATGCTCAGGCCAACTTCCCAAAACCGCTTTCTTTTTTTTTGGGGGGGGGGGGGGGGGTTTTTTTATTTTGGTGACGTGATACGTGTAAGATTCTAAATCATTTTTTGCCTAATTTGTAGGCATGGTTATATCTGACTTGGAATCGTTTATGTTAGTGTCCTGGACCTGCGAAATGTAAACGTCGCACTCTGAAGGTGGAATCACCGATACCGGTTTCGAAATATAAATAAACAATAAATCACATGGTGAGTGCTTAACGAGCACAGGGTACAGTTCGCATTAAAGACAGGCTTCGTTAGAATGGAACATAACACTAATCTGAGAAAGCTAGAAAAACTTTCCCGACTGGGATTGGAACCCAGTACTTCCCAATTATTTGGGCAGTCGTCCATCCAGCAGCGCTAACGGGGCGGACCTGGTCGTGTTTCGAAGCTGTTCAGTCCTTGTTTTTCTGATATTAGGAGATTAGTGTCTACCACATGTATTCATACCAGGCCAGTTTTTAAGGCTTACTGATTAATTCGGTTAGTAATGCATTTCCGTTTTTATTTGTTGTACGCCTAGCTATTTTAGAATTTAATTCTCCGGCTTCTTTCAGGGATACAATAGTTCGTAGGTATGGTTTTTTTTTTTAAGTGTATGTACTCTGCAGTCGAAACGTCGCGATTTGACATGGCATCAACCTTTTCTCTTACTTTCGCCACTGTTGCAAAAAAAAAATATTAAAAAAACCTGTATTAGTTTGGTTACCGCATATCCTTTTCTGTTTCTGGGATCCATGCGTGTCTAGTCCTTGCAGTGCTAAATTGACGTAAGTTTTCCTCAGTTTGCAGTTCTGCGTATATTTGACGGGAATTAGGGGTAATCATCTAACTGGAAAATCGCATAATTGGAAGAACGTATACAGTATAATACTATAACGGAAAATCGTCTAACGCGAAATTCGTATAATAGAAAATCGTTTAACAGGAAATTTGTATAATGGAAAATCGTCGAATTTCCCTGCTCACTTGCGCTTCCGCGCTCGCTGCAGCTATACTTATAACATCAGAAACAGCAAGTATATTATTATCCAGTTAGACGTTTATCCATTATATGATTACCCATTATACGATATTCCGTTTAGACGATTTTCCATTATACGATATTCTGTGTAGATGATTTTCCAGATTTTTTATTTATGCAGATATTAGATAATTATCCAATTAGACGATTTTCCAGTTAGACTTTCGACCGACGCCCCTATTGGACGAACATTTTTTCCTCGTTCCGTGAAGTCCCCGATGCTTCCATGTATCAACAAAATAAGTGCTATAGATTGACTGCAGAAACAAGATGGAAGCTTCGCACCTGGATCATTTACTGCAAACACGGCCGTGATTTTCCAGTTACTGTGTTAGCACGACTTTCTTACGAGCACGATGTCCCTGGCTCGAACCTGACCTCAGCCACCCCTTGCATTTTCGGGAAGAAAAAAGCCCTACGATGCCTCGTGCTCATGTCGATTGTGGCATGTAAAAGATCCTAGAAATTGCCGACAGAAATTACCTAGCAAAATTGTCCTTATCTCCTTTTGGCGCCATGCCTTCGACTTAGAGCACGACAAATCTGTAAAGTTACAGCGGATGAACCATTCATTTCAGTTGTCAGCACTCCTAGACGATAAAGTTTTTTTTCAGTGATTTAAGCGATAACGGTAACTTGGTACTAATCTGCCGGGATATTGTACCGTACATCCTTTCCTGCTTTCAGGATCTTGCAACCAAAATGACGAAAACAACGAAATCTTAAAACGCTACGAATCTTTTTTCCCGCCAAACCCCGTGGCAGCAAGCGTCGGAAGAAGCTTGCAGCGCCACCTTCGAAAAAAGAGCGGTTCGCCCTCATGTTTTTTCATTCGCGCAGCTTTGCGGCGTTGGGTCATTGCGTCGTGGTTGATAAGGGCAAGGCGCACCTCTCCCCGCTCGCTAACTCGCTCGCTCGGTGCCTCTTTTTTTTTTTTTTTTTGATTGGAGTTTAATTGGTTGTGGGCTTGATCCGTCGCTAGGCGTCGCCTAGGGTTTCTTTGGTGCATCCATTCTCCCCCGCCCAATCCCCCTCCCCCATCCATTCTCCCCCTCCCCCCTCCTCCTTTCAGTTCTCGCAGCCCGACCCGTTCAATTCGTCGAACGCAATCTGTATGGAAAAAATAAATCATGGATGAGAGGCTGCCGATGCTAGAGGAACATCCGACGTGCTGCGTTGAAGACGACGACGTGCATCCCGTATGCCAA
>JAHWFP010032616.1:40817-52532 GCA_023313725.1 Lithobius niger
AAAAAAAAAAAATGACGATGAATCCCGCTGCGGAGCCGCTCCGAAATATAAAATGAGGGAAAAAAAAAGAAGTGACGAAGCTTTGACGCCGGAACTTGGAGCGAAAACGGAATAAGGAAAGGGGACGAGTCATGACGAAAAGATGAGGGGGGGGGGGGTTATAGAGGAGGAGTTAAGGAACATTGGCCGGTTGAAGGCGTGGCACTACATATATTCAAAATATATGTACACTCGCACAAACTCTTCGTTTGCTTTTGTTCTCATAGTTCTTTAAGTTATTTTATTCTCAGGTCAGGTGTATTATGGAAGAATTTGCCGTGTGAAATTGCTCTACGGACCCTTCGTTATTGAGTTTTAAAGCTACTTTCGAGTTTCCCTGCAAGGTATTTGCAGAATGTTTTTTTTTTAATGTTGATTTTCTCTTCATTTGCAGTTCTAAACACATCGGAAATATACCTGCAGGAGTCAACCGTTTACTCATATCCAAACATTACTTAGCTTTCAAATACGGGTTTTAAAGTAGCACTCGCCTTAAAGCAAGACAGGTTGGCTACTGACACTACAGAAACCCGCAGACGATTCCATGGGTTCACCACCAGCGCACAGAAAAAGCCTTGTCGAATACTGATCCCGGATAATTTTCCCGGCAACTTGAAATTATGTCTTCGAGTACTGTTTTTGATAAGAAAAAATTAGAACAATCAATATCGAGAAGATCATGAAGAAATTGGTAGGTCAGAATAGCGTGTCCCTATCGAATCTTTTTGATATGATGGAGGCGCTGAAGACGATCAGAGTAAGTAAGCTTACTGATAGCTGAACACCATTTGTGAACTGAAGATAGGACGGTTGCTAGCAAAGGGAGAGGCCGAATTATTGTATTGGTTGTTTTTTTTACACACTTTTACGCACGTTTCTTAAATTTTTCACATTTTATCGCTATTTTTTTAAGCATGTAATTGTTTCACATTTCTTTACATTTTCACACGCGCTCAAACCCCCTGCTCTTTATTCATGCGTCTAGATGTGGACACTGACGCAGTAACGTCGCGTTGCACAACGTAATGTCGTTTTTTGTTGAATGCTGACGACGGTAGCTTACTTTTGCACGATAGCGTGTGTCCAAGTCTGGGCAATAACGGGGGAAAGTGGCGTTGTTAGACAACTCAAGAGAAACTCCGCCAGTAATTCAGCTTCAAGAACACTCAGAAGCTATGCTGAGAAGCCATCGATTAGGCATGGGGCAGCGAGGCCAAATGAAAGTTGTTTAGGAGAATACTCCCGGCTTGATCAGACTAATTTTTTTTTTTTTTTTTTGTAAGAATGACAAGTGAGCAGTAATAATGACGGGGAAAATACGTCCAATCATGATTCCTGGAATTGAACTAGGGTCTTTGAATTGTGACTTCAAGTTATACACAACAATCTTTATAGTTTCGAGTTAAGTTAGAGTCAAGTGCGTGTGGCTTGTCGCGTTCTTCTTTGCTGTCACATTGTTGTCACATTGTTGCTATAGATAGTGGACGTGACTCGTAGATGTCAACACGGTTACGTTGGTCATTCATAAATAAGACTGGCGTCATTTGTGTTCACTAAGCATAGCCAGAGCCATTAATGGTTCCCATGTGGCCCAGATACACTGGAGCAAGCCAGCGTGTGCAAAAAAAGTGATTGAAGATAACTTAATTTGGCGGTGCATTGGCATACACGGAAGATCAATCCGTACCAATGCTGCAAACGGTGCACCCAACACCACTCGTATATTGCGCCAGCTTCAGCTAGTGATTCCTATTTTCTAAGCTCACTGCATGGAGGTGTAGCCGCACGGTAGTGATGGGACTAAAGACCAAACCAGACTGGCAACTCGCGACTGCGTCACGATGCTGGGTGGTGTAAGGAAGACCTCAAAATTGATCGATAAATGCAACACCAACCATATGATTGCAGCAAGTAGTTTGACCCTGTAGGTACGTAGTAACGCATAGCTTCTCGCGAAATTTCCTTCTGTCTGGTTAGGGTTTTACTTTACAGCGAATTTAGCAACTAACTCGCTTCGCATTCTCGCAGCTATAAGTTAGGGCGCGTTTACGCAACGAGACCTTCTCACTCGCAGGATGCTATTTGCTAGTCAACCGTTATTTATTTATGATTACTTTCCCGTTTCTACTTAATGAATGCGGTAATAGATAACAAATTAAATGTATTATAAATAACAACAGGGTTAAAGAACTAAATGCAACAGTAATTTTAAAAATGCTACAACGTTGTTGTCATTTCACGCTATTTCCAAAATTTGCTATTCTCGCACAAAAAAACAGCTTCTAACAGTGATCAGACGACGGTAGAATAAATAGCTCCTCGCAGCGAGAATTCAAAATCCAACATGGCGTCTATTTGTGCGTTCCATTAGTAGGTGGAATGCTTTGCCTGAGTCTGTGGTGAATTCTATAACGCTCAGCAGCTGGAAGAGTCGCTACGACAAATTTTAATCCCTACACTGATGTTACAAGCATGTGCTTCTTTTCAGTTTCGCTCCGTTATTGTTATTTCGGGGTTATCAAATCGAAGACAAACCATCGAATGCCGGCATTCAGAAATCAGTCCGTCGTATTGTACTGCAGTAAAAATTGCTTTAAACCTTAAATAGACACTGTCACGTTGCACGCATCGTACGTAGTGTCGCGAGGCACGAGGAGACTATCTTCGTCCGCGTTGTTACCATGGTTACTACGTACAGACAACTCGAAAGCGGCATTCTCTGGTATAGACGAGAAATGGCTAGCAGATTTAGTGTTAACCAAGTAAAAGCTAGTGAGCGAGAAAATTTCCGTTGCGTAAACCCGCCCTTATAGAAATCATCTGAAATTCGTACGTGGAGACCGTATGGTTCCGTTTGATCGACATGAATACCAGAGCCGATCGCAAGTGTAAAAGCAACTAGGAAAATTGTTTCTTGAGGAGCAATTCTTCATCTTATTGTGAAGGATTATACGACTGCATGCGTTTGCCCAAACCCTAGTCAGTACACTATCCGGCCTGACCTATAACAATATTAAGGGGGTAGACAAAATGGCCGACAAGAGTGGTCCATTGCATTTCTTCGAGGTCTGTTCGGGAATTGGCAAGCAAATTGCATCGGTGAATTTTTGTACGGTGAGTCCTGCCTTCTACTGCCAAATAGCGGCAACTGACAAAAACCTTAGTAGTTCACTAACTCAGTCCCAGTAATCACCCGGAAAATAGCTTACACGTACAAAAAAATAAATTTCCGTATTTTGCCACAAAGCTATTAAAATTTCTGGACTGCACATAGCTCTTCAGTAAATAGCGACATGTTCGTTTATCCGGAAAGTGTGTCAAAGAAGGTGGCATTTTTGTACGGAACATGTCGCCCTCGGTTGACAAAAAGCGGCAACAAGACAAATCAATCGTATCAGCGGCGTTTTCGGCGGCCATATTGCCCAATCCAGTCGCGAATGCTATTTTTCATCCAAGATCCGGCCTGTACTGTAATAGAGTCCTGAGTAAACGATGTCATAAAAGCTAATCCATCCATGGTGGTGTTGTTACCATGGCAACGACACATTTGCTTACCGTCATAACTAAATTCTGACTGCCAGAATAAAAAGCTAGAGCGCTTCGTAAATAGGTATATAAGTTACGCAAATTTTTGCGTTCAGCTGTCGCTTTTTTGTCAGAAATTGGCGAAATTTGTGCTGTGATTTCTGTGTCGGTCTAGGGGGTTTTCTTGTTCTTTGTTGTGTAATTTCAAGCGTTCACTGCAGACGTGTTAAATTCAAACTTCTTTACTTTATCCTTAGACATAACGCATTTTACAAAAATAAACATTTAACAATCCGCACATGAATCGAGAAATTGTCCAACAAGACAGTTCGTTCAAAGAGTTGCGTGCTTGTTGGGAAGGACTTCCTTTGGCGCCAAACCTTCTTCATTGTAAGAGCTTGTTCGCGCCAAAATATGGCAACACTTTTGGTCAAATGGGTAGCCAAAAACCAGCATTACACACTTGGCAAATGTTTCTTTCGAGCGTTCGAGTAGAACGACGTAATTAGCCCTAATTACATTCATTAGGTAATTACGGACAAGCCAGCACACAAGAGATGGAAACTTTACAGTTGTAACGAGTACAGTAAACCGTAAAGTTTAACGCTCTTTAAGAAATAATTACTCCATTCGAAGTTATGATCCTTTACCAATAAATGACTTGCGATTGGAGTTTTTGAAACCAAATGCTGTTAAAATAGAAAGAATTTATGGCAATAGATCGCCAAATAAAACTTGTAAGATACCTACCTAACAAATTATAAATTTTAAAAATTAGTGGGAAGTATACATCTGCTTTATAAATTTGAACGCTTCTCGTTGTATAATCCACTAAATTTACTAATAAAAAAAAATATTTTTTATAAGCTGCTGTGTACCAGTGGCAATATTATTAAATATTTTTAAACGCACGTAGCCAAAAATTAAGTTTTTTAAACTTTTGGTACCATTTTCTACAAAACTATTGCACAGAAAATCTTGATTTTTTGGGGAGCTTCCTAAGGTAGTTCACTACATAACCTAAAGTTGGTGAGTCCACGTGCACCAAAGAGAAAGCGGTCAAGGTTAACGATATCACTGTCACTAGGAGGCACCCATCTAGCGGTTCAAAATCTGCGTTTCAAAATGGTCGATGGCTGGAAAAAGGTGCCCGTCATGTCGTTAGGCTTAACTTTACCGATTGCTCCCTGGTTCACGTGGACGCACCAAGCCTAAACTCAAAAATTAAGGAGGCACGTGGCTTGTTTGTTGCGTAAAAAGAATTGTGTGGTTCTTCGTTTGTTGAAAGTAAGAGCTAGACAGAAATAGATATCGGTAAATGGCTGTAGATAGTGCAGCCTATCATTTGGTGGCAATCCCCCTTTAACAGCGTCTGGAGTAGTGCCATCTAGTGGCGTGGGCAATGTACTACAGCCGTAATCCCAGCGTTTACGAAAATATCGTCCAGACGTAAACTCTAAGTGCCGGTGCACACGTGCTGTCGCCGCATTTGCGGTCGCCGCAGCGGTACCGCATTTGCGGTTTGGTTTACGTGCCATCTGTTGGATACTGCACACGTACCTGCGTCAACGTTGCGTTACCGCCCGCCGCTCGTGCGGTCGGTTTGCACCGCAATTCACCCCGTCAACGCAGCGGTACCGCATTAAGAAAATGCAATTGCGTCTCTGCGTACCTTGGATGACTTGAGCGGTGCACACGTCCGCCGTTTACCGCAAAAGCGTTACCGAAAATGGCGTCCAATTTCGAAGAAATAGACATGGACTCTTGTTTATTGGGGGAGTAAAGAACTATCCTGAAATATGAAATGTTGCTGCAGAAATGATTGAAGACTTATTGGGAAGTAATTAAAGAACTTATCCGAATTTTTTACTTAATCTGCAAAGGATGTATAACATTTTCCATTGGTATGTCTTAAATTAGTACATCAATGTACCAAAATTCGTCGAATAGGTTTTAAAATATATTTTTTGTTCACGAGGTAGGCGAAAAAAGCAACATCGTCTCATTGGTTTCAAACTATAATTTTTTTGTACACGAGGTTAGGGAACCGAACGCATACATACGTCACCGAAGCGGCACCGCAGCGTCAACGCGCGTTAATAAACGCACGTGTGTATTGATTGGATGCGTCACCGCAGCGTCCAAAAAACGCACGTGTGCACCGGCGCTAACTCGTATCCAACCCTTGGTTTTTATTGGTTTCTTTTTTCCTTAATTCTTTTTGTCAACCGAAGCTGATGTTGTTAAAATCTACCAGGCGGGAAAAATGGGGGGGGGGGGGGGGATTGTTTGACACCCCTCCAACCAAAAGTTACAGTCGGAAAACTCGATCTAGTCGCAAGAAGGATACGCGGGCGAACTACGAAAAATTGCGGGTAAAAAAATTGTGAACCCAGTTGCAGGCTGAAATTTCAATCATAACAACCCCCAATTTTTTTCTTGGATACACCCCCGCCCGAAACAAGCCTGTACTTAGTCCCCTTGGTGCCGCCCAAGGCGAACCTACTGAGAGCCCCCCTCCCCCAAATAAAAAAAAAACCATAAGGCGAATCAGCTTAGCGGAGCCCTTTCCCAAGGCAAACCAATTTAGTGGCATCATCCCCCACACTGCCTATTTCAAGAGATAAAAAAAATCACGAATGTTCTATTGAGGCTTACATAACTAAATACTGGCTATTATATCACGTATGATTGTATAACTTGCGTGCGACACCATCCGTAAAAATGTATTTGTGCTCCACCACCAACAAACACCCACTTCCACGGTACCATCCAAACAAGTTAACTTCACCGTGTACTGCAGTTTTTTATTGTAAATTGTGTACGATTACTTTTTTTTTTAATTTCGGTTTTCAGTTATCTGATCATTAAAGAAAAAAAAAACAACGAATAATCTTCATTCGGAAATTGCGTAGCGAGCACTAAACCAAGTCCAGTCTTATCTTTTTTTTTTTTACGCCGTGTGAACTTATGTGAACGCCTTCCGTTAAAAATATATATGCTTTATCACCTACTTCTACGATTACACGTTGGCAGGAATTTGGCGCAGCGCACCCAAGAAGGTGGCGCCCTAGGCGGATGCCTTGCTCGCTTTACCTTTCCCGTCTCCTGACTGAAGCATTTAACTTTTGCAAAAGCCATCAATTAAAACCACACAAGTGCCACACAAAAAAAGCACTGGGCATTAAAAATCGGATAAGAGAGTTACTTAATGTTGTATTATGTAAGATGTTAGCAGGAGCCTATAGAAAACAACTAGGAGCGTGTGTGGCTGGTCGATGTACTAACGCCAGAAAGAGCAACAATACTGCGCCTGCGCCAAGTTGTCTAAAATCGAAACTGAAATTTAGCACGCGAAGCAGACGTGTGCTACGAAAGCAACGCTCTGTTTTATTGTTGGCTAGAGCAGCTTAAGAACAACTGATTGTCTGTTTGTTTAGTTTTTTTTTGGTATTGTTTCCATGGTTAACACTTATTGTTTAAAAACAAAGGACCGAAAATTAGCCTCGAGAACGTGACGCACACCTCTAATCATCTCGTGCAGGTGGCGACCTCTGCTAACAAATTTGTACACCACAGTAGCCGCTCCTGACTTCACACTGTAGTGGAAGTTACAGAGACACGCTCTTAGTTGTTTTCGATTGGCTCCTGATGTTAGTGATAGTAAATAGTGATATATAGTGATATAGTGATAGTCAATAGTGATATATAGTGAAATAGTGATGTTAGTGATAGTAAATTATAGTAGTACATTCCAACTTCCAAAAATGTTTACGTCTAAACAAAGAAGGAATAATATCTAGCTTTGTTTGGTTGTGTTTAGATTATCAAGTAATGTATTTTTAGTATAGTTACTGTAAGGTTTACCCTACCTACCTTACCGTAACTACTTTACTAATGCTAATTTACGTAACTTTCCGCTCTGCTCGAGGGCTGGCTTTCCTGTAATGCTCACTTATCCATTTTCTTTGGCTGCGGTCGTTTGGTTGCTACGGGCGACGTACGAGAACCAATCAGAAGCTTCGTGCTGATTACGTCATCCGCCGCGACAGCTCAAACCTATTTAGCAGTACTGTAAATCCAGAAGTGTGAATTTCACGAATATGCTATGAAGGTCTCGTCAAACGCTAAATAAAGCATGGCAGGTAACACTCGGACTGTGGGTTAGACTGGTTAGATAGATTAAAATACACGGATTATGAGCTGCATTTATCAGTGCGCAGTTAGTAATTTTGTTTTGGAGGGAAAGAGGAGGGGAGAGGTACAAAAAAAAAAAAAATAAATAAAATTCAGGTAAAAGGTCTAAGTAGTTGGGGGGGGGGAGGCAGGGTTCGCTTTAAGGCCCTCGGAGCCCTGTAAAACAGCTCAATTTCAGCACTATTGTGCCTTCGAAGTGTTTATAAGGCCTGTTTTCAGAATTCAGCCTGCAATAAATGCCTCATTAACTAAGTTTCTTGCGGTGAGGGTCTTCCACCCCTTCCCCCCCCCCCCCCCCCCCCCCGCGATAGGTGTACCTCTGGTATTTATCAGCTGTTTTATTAGATTACTAAATTTGGTGCTCGAGTGGTACTAACTTGCGTGTACGACACCAAGAATCAGTTTTTTCCCCTTTTTTAAAAAAAAACTAAAATTCGATCTAAAAAAAGTAAGTTCTTATAGCTGAAAACTGAATTCAAATTACAATATTATCTTAAACACGATATTCTCACTCCTCCACAGGCAGAAAAATGACTCTGAACCCGTTGTTAAGGTCACAGCATTGACTAGGCTCCATTCGACCTAGAATGCACACGGCCAGCGTCAGTGGAAAAGGAATATAAATAAATACAACGAAAGATTAAATTAATATGCACAAATCACTGTAAATTATATGAATGAAAGAGCAAAACAAGTTGAACAGAGGGGAGGGGGGTGTGGAGACTAAAAAACGGTCAGGGGACCAAAAATATTTTAGAGTGGGAGGGGGGGGGGGCTAAAAAATTTCGGCCATTCTTCACTATAAACTTTTAGCCTCTAACTGTCTTCTATCCCATTTTGATAAATACTGGACGGTGTCATATAACTAAAAAAAAAAAGTTGCAAATACATGTGCACAAACCTCGTATTTAATCCCTGAAGAACAAGAACATACTCTTCTCGATTTTATTTAATACAAGGGGCTTAGATATTTTGCTGGATTCGAACCAGCCTTCTCTTGGTTTGAAGCCACGGATGCTGACCACTGGGCTGTTGCTGCTCGCTTTTCTCCAAGTTCACCAGGGGGAAGGAGGTGGCTCACAAAGCTCGCGGTGAGCCATGGGACTTGGTTTTTGGCCCGTCTTGCTGAAGATTTTTATTTTTAAACCATGCTGCCGTGCAAAGGTATAATACTGGGCCAAGAAAGACATAGCTGAATATCTCTTACCTTCCACCTAGGAAAGAGCTGGCTGCTCTGATTCCATTCGACTGCCTCAATTGCTAAAAATTTTTTTACCTTTTCCCCCTAACTTCCAGTTCCCTTCTTCTAGTCCCCTATGTACTTTGCACACATCCAATTTGGCAGCTGCCGTGTGAAGTATTCCTGGAGTGTTTGTAGTGTTTCTTTATTTATTTTTCTTTGTTTCGTTCGATGCCGACAGACAAAAACGATATAATCTGAAAAAATGTGTGTTACCGCATGTTTCTTTTCCATCGAAGGAACGGCTAAAAACAAGTAGGGTGTAAGTCAACAGTGGCGGATCCAAAACGAAGCTGTGGGGAGGGCGATGGTTCAGCTAGGAAGTCTAGGGGAGCGCTGCAAGCTCCCCCAACGGGGTCCGTGGTCAGAAGCTCCTGCGTTTTTTGTCATCTTAATGCCATTTCTGGTCGTTAAAAGGCTAGTGTTTTCGAACATTTGACGGTTATCTTTTAACTATTTTTATCCCTTTCCACAATCCTCCCCCCTCCCAATAAATTATACAATCCAAGGCAAACCTCAAAATGTTTTAGTAACTGCGGCTTTAGCCGTTTCTCTCATCTCACGATTCGCGCTTACGAAATCGCTGTCGGCCTGCTGCCTCCATCTAGCGACCGCACGTGCAACTTTTTACAGATTCCGGCGACCTTGTAGCCGTCGGTTGTTTCTCGCAAAGTTCGCATAAATTGTAGTGGTCGGCTCCAGTGACGGACGTGTCAAGCTTCATAACTGCAACCTAAAAGAAGTCAAGCCGTCTTTTTTTTTTAATTTCGAAAATTAAATTCACGTGAAATCAAGTTTCCTTTCATGGCGGTTGTTTTTGTGTGGAGCAGACGGATGGAGCAAGTCCAGACACCATTTTGACTTGGACAGCCCAGCGTATAGTTAAGTTAACTAAACAGAAGCGCAATGTTTATTGCAGATTCCTTGTTGGGGGGGGGCGGGGGGGGGGGGGCCCACCCTAAAAAAAACGCGCACCTGTTCTGACTTTTTTCATTAGCTGACTTCTCAAGCTGTTTCCGTATCAGTTTCAACAGCTTTATGATCACCACGGATTTATATTTTTAATTGCTTATATTTTTTTTCCTTTTTGGGCAAATTTGGCTCCAACATTGCTGACGAACTTAAACATTGTCAGTTTCCCTGATAGTCCTAGTTCATTTCGGCAATTGGCCAAACAAAAACGTATTAACGTGCTTGGATAGTAGCAAAAAATGTTGAGGTATCGCCCTTCTTTCTCCTCCCCTTCCCAGCGTTGCCCCTGCACAGTGACGGCACCAGGGGTGGGTCAGGGTGGGCCATGACCCCCCCCCCCCCCCAAAAAAAAAAAAATTTCACGGCCACCCCCGACGGTCATCCCGCTCCTGGACCCCAACACTCAGGTCACCACCAGAAAATAAAATAATAAAGTAAATTTTGCAGGCTAAACTTGAAATCAAATGAATAAACAGAGCTGTAATTTTTTTAATTTTATTTTATACATATACATATATACATTTTTTAGCAACTTTTCAATATATGTACAGCCTAATTTAATTTGTGTGTTTATGGGGTTTGTTTTACAAATAAATTGTACTGCATTGAAGCTTAGGTTACGTTCAGGTTTAATTAAACGGAATAAAAGTGCCTAATGTGGCTGCCTTGAAAAATAAAATCCTTGGCCAACTCGGCTTCCAGATGTGCCCTGTGTCGCCCCCCCCCCCCAAACAATTCAGTCCTGACGCCGTCACTTCCCTTGCAGCAGTCAGTCACTGAAGTGGGGGATTGCTTTAGCGTCAGTTTCTTTATCGGATTAGGAAGTAAAAGCACCAAAGATAGCAAGTAATTAAAAAGCCTTGAAAGTGCACAAATATGCAGTAAAACGCCACGTTTCGGGGGTTGCTCCACCCCGTTATCAAGTGCAAAGAAGTTTAAAAATACAGCATGCGTGTCATACCATGATCAAGACACAACACCAATAGACAAACTAATTACAAAATTAAATGAACCCAAAACTTCGAACTGAAAACCTAAGCATCCCTGAGTATACTGGTTAGTAACAGTTGAAGCTGACCTCTCATCTGCGAGTGCAGGTTCGAAGTGAGGTACAGAGGATGGTTTTCTATCCTGGTGCATCTGGATTATTATGTGGGTTTAGGGTGGATGGTTTGTTTTACACTGTGAAATTTCGAGATTGTGCAAAAGTGGTGCATATTCTTCTAGTCCTCTCTACAGCCGAACTAACTGAGAAGACTAGTGCAACGACTTTGTCGATCCGTTCAACTTGAGAAAGGTACCAGATAGAGACGACAAGGTTTTCATCATCACATTCCGTGACCAAAAGTTAGTTTAAAAACAGGGAAAATTAAAACATCGTTCTTCCTTACAGCTAATAGGCTTCGCCGACGTAACTAAATGCAATAATAACATTTGATCGTTGCATTTAGGATAACACGCAATCGTAAAAACAAAAGGATTTCGTTAACGGCATACATTAGCTTCATTTAAAACACTCTCGATGCCAAGTTGCATGGATGAATAGACTTCTCGGTTACTTACGTAATGAAAACGGCAGATAAAAAAAATCAGGCCTAGAAACTGATACTTAGGCCTAAAATTACGTTGCCACGGCAACGTCAAAATGAGTCGCTGCTTGCTTCATCATCACTATGACGTCTCTCCTGTCAGTTACATGTTATTTCCTAAGGGGGTCTTTATGAACCATCGGGGGGGGGGGG
>JAHWFP010032616.1:52632-68693 GCA_023313725.1 Lithobius niger
CCCCCCCCCCCCCCCCCCCCCCCCCCCCCCCCCCCCCCCCCCCACACAAAAATACTGACTAAACCAGACGAAAAAGTCATATTTGGACCTCAAAAATTACTCTTTCAGCAGTCAAAATTTCTGAAACCCCCTACAAGTATAGTTTTTTTCAATAAACTTTTTAGCAAAGCCTTGCCTCCTGTTTTCTTGGCTTCTTCTGTGGTTCAGGTGCTGACTATGTTACGGCTATGGACATACAAGCAAACAGTGCGTTTATCATTCTTAATGAATGTGGAAACTCTACACAAACTGGGTTTCAGGAGCGTCGGTGTTTTATAGAACATTTTTAACCCAACAAGTCTTTTCATTAAAAACGAGGTACGTTTTCCTTGCAACTAGTGGTAAGAGTGATTGGCTAGTCGTGGGGTGAATAATTAAAAAAGGTCCACTGTCCAACTCAGTGAGGCACCACGAAGGGTGCCTCACTGAGTCGGACAGTGGACCTTTCTTAACTAGTGGTAACTTGTCGGTGCGGAGTGCTACTTAATTCGGCTACAGAAAATCATATGCAGAGAGACTCAATGGGCATACGAAAAGCGTATTTTTTTTGGGGGGGGGGGAGGGGGGGGGGTCACATTAATTTGGACCTTGAGTGGGGGGGTCATGATTTTTTTCAGCGTGTCGATGGGGAGGGGGGGAACATAAAATATTTGGTGGCTACATTTCCATTTCTTCCCCTCCCTCTAATCGATACTGGTCCCTAACTCTACACTCCCGTCACTTGGTTCGCTACCACTGATCTGTATACGTGGCGCGTGAACACGTATACAGATCAGTGCGATATCACTGATCAGTGTGCCGGGAGCCACACCGTATTCCATAAATGAATAGGTCCAACCCAAATCTTCGTTAGCTGCTACTTACGAAATTAAAGTGGCAGGTAAAAATTAGGCCTAAAAGCAGGCAATAATTATGCTAAAATCTAATATAGACCTAAAACCGAACATATTTTCAACCGGTAATTGTGATGGTGACTTCTTTTTATATCATATAATATAGATCACTGTTGCAGTGTGTGATAGAAGTGAGCATCTCAACATATTGGAAAGACCAGTCGCAACTAGGTAGTCGCTGCAGCCTCTTGTTATATTTATATTTTCTGGCACAATGTGGTTATGTACTGGTGGGTAATTTGATAAAATCACTAATGTTTCTCATTAATTCGACCATGACAGTTAAATTCACTCATTTTAGAAAACCGACACAAACCACAAGATTAACTATTGATTTCACTTACTAATTAGACCCAAAGCTTACGCATAACGTTGTTGAAGGAGAAATTAAACGTATTTTCGCGCACACCACCAACAAATCTATCATTGAAAACGAAATCGGGTATGTACACCTTGCAGAAATACCTTGAAAACGGTTACCCGTTTCATTCGCTCCAAAAAGTTATTCATTCTCCATTAAATGACCCTAAAAAAGTAAACGATAAGCCTGTTAACTATTTTTCCGTTCCTTCCTTTCAGGGAATCACTGAACATATACGCAAAATTTTAGCAAGTAATGACACTCGACTGGCCTCAAGCAACCACCCAAATTTTAAATAACTGACCATACCAGAAAAGAACGAAAAAAAAAACTAAACACATGAATAATGTAATTTACAGGATTCCTTGCTCTCACCCCACATGCACAGCCAGTGATGTGGGACAAAGTCAACAAAAATTTCTTGAAAGACTTTCGACGCGTAAATCTAATTTTAAATAAATATAAGTACTAATTCAGTGGTAAAGCACTACCTCAGCGCAGGCATGGCTCCTCACTGGCTAAAAACAAGGCACACTTCAGACCTGGAAACCTCAGCCGTTCTTCTTACAGACAGTCAACAATGCTACGTTAGTGGTTAGTGGTACTTGAGAAAGTTAGTGGTTTTATCACATCAACCACCACTCCATAACCACAATACGGCAGAAAATAAAAATGTAAAGAATGTGTACCACTCTTGTACAATTTAGGAATTTCACAGTATAAAACAAACAGTCTCCCCAACCCCCACCCAGATGCACCAGGGTATAACACGAAGTGAAATTCTACTGCTCCTCAATTCAAACCTGCCCTCGCACGGCTAAACAGGCAATATCACCGATTGAAAAGTCTGTAAATTCTGGCAACATCTAGCGCTATCTAGTACTATCTTGCACTTGCTTGCTTCAATAGAAAGAATGCACAACGCCATTTCTTTTAAGCAAGCCACGAGTCTCATTATTATTGATGAAAATTTGGTACGTCCTCGTGCAACTGGGAGCAAGCTATAAAGATTAAAAATATCACTGCCGCTGATGGTGTCACCGCACTTTCGAACGGTTTTCGATCGGTGGTAGTGCCACTTTAGGGTCAGCTTCATCTTACTGCTAACCAGTAAGTTGAAGCTTCAACTTTCTGCTACGCAAACCTTACGTTTTTTTTAGTTTATTTGATTCCAAAATTAGTTTGCGTATTGGTGTTGGGCCTTGACCATGGCATGATACTGTGTTTTTAAAATTCTTTGCACTTGATAATGGGGTGTGGCAGTCCCCGAAACGTTGTGTTTTTACTGCATGTTTGTGCCCTTTCAAGATTTTTTATTGACTTGCTGACTTACTAGTCAGTTTGTTTACAACATCAGGAACTATTAAATGCATGCACGTCAATGGGACAAGGGAGTATCCACGCTGCAAATATATAGCTTCATATTCCGTTCCTTTTCACAAGATCGTCTGGGAGAGTAGTTGTGGGTTTCGTTTCTTGGCTCCAGGGCACTTGATTCATCATCCCTGGAATCTTATTTTCAACTTTCCGACATGTGCGTCATCTGGCGTTGAGTCAGTAGCCTAGGCGAGATCTACCCCAGCCCGCCTTGGCTTGAAGAACCATCTGCTTCCTGTTCTCAAGGTCGCTCAATGCCGTGGCACTGTGCCAAAATCGTGTCATATACGAAGTTCATGTTTGACAACCAACTTACCTCTAGGGTGAGTTGCTCGTCAAATACGAATTTCGAATACGACGCGATTTTGACACAGTCGTTGCAATGTTTGCACACGACGTGGCCCTATTTTATCAAAATCGCATCACATTCGAAGTTCGTGTTTAACGAGCGACTCACCCCAAGGGTAAGTTGTTTGTGAAATACGAATTTCGAACATGATGCGATTTTGACGCAGTCGTGGCAATGTTTGCACACGATGTGGCCCTATTTCGTCAAAATCGTATCATATTCGAGGTTCGTGTTTAACAAGGAATTCACCCTAGAGGTAAGTTGGTCGTCAAACATGAACTTCGAATATGACGCAATTTTGACGAATATGACGTAAATTCACACAGTCGTTGCAATGTTCGCACACGACGTGGCCCTATTTCGTCAAAATCGCGTCATTTTCGAGGTTCGTGTTTAACGAGCAATTCACCCCAGAGGAAAGTTAGTTGGTCGTCAAACACGAACTTCGAATGTGACGCGATTTTGACGCAGTCTTCGCCATGTTTGCACACGACGTAGCTCTATTTCGTGAATTCTCGTTATTTTCAAGGTTCGTGTTTGCCGAGTAACTTGATCCACGACTTATTGTAACACGAGCGTCATAGTCCTAGAGCCAGAGGGGGTGTCCGGTTTCATCTTTGGGAAGTGAATTTCGCCCATGCTATTTGATTCTGCACTATTTGAGTATAATATTTTGGCATGATACTTTTTGATTTGGGGTAGCTTTTGGTATTTAAGACGTCATTCAAGATGGCGGATGCCCGTTACCGCCTATAAATAGGAAATGACATGTAGCTCACTAACGGTGCTTCAAAGCGGTTTTAACCACTGAACATAACTTGTAGCATACAGTGAAAGGAACATTATTGGTCCATATGAAAAAGTGTCTAGAATGCATAATTTCGGAGCTACGGACCCGTTTTTATGTGCAAGGCAGTAATTTTTGTCCAGAAGTGGGAAAGGGGTTCATAACTCTGAATCTTCGCATTCTAGACACCTATTTATAGGGATCAATATTGTTGTTACTCCTACTGTAAGCTACAAATTATGTTCCGTTGTTAAAGATGCTAAGGAGAATCGTTAATGAGTTACACGTCACTTCCTATTTTTAGGTAGAACGCATTCCTGTGCTTATGAATGATGCAAGCGTAGTTGAGATAGAGTCCTCGTCGTTTTGGATGTCCCACCTTGACATAGTAGATGTTCTTTTGATGCCAGTTCAAGCAACAAGAGAAGGGAACTGGTCGTTGTATCTGGCTTGTCGTCGTAAGATGATTTCGTTGCCTTTAGTTTACGACCATCTCAACGATGTACATTACCTTCCAGTATATTATGCTGACATGATGGCATTTGAAAAAAAAATCATCAGTGTTACCATCCTTTAAGAGAGGGGACGTCTCTGTCTCCAAATCGTAAAAGTTAATCCATTTGGGAAGATACCTGTCGACCAAGTGATAGAGGAGATAAAGAAGAAATCACAAGGTAAAGGGTAAACGAAGCAAGCAGTTTGATAGAGGAGACTTTTAACAAAGACACCCAAGGGCCATCTGGAACAATCAAATTTAATAAGCATTCAGCTGCTGTTGAGGGGTACTATTTCCTCTCAGATGTTGATGAGTTCTTGTGGATGCTTAAGAGAAGCACAGATACCTCAATCAAGAAAAGAAGCAAGAGATGTTTCCGTAATGACTGACATATTGTCAATGTGTGGACTAACTCTTTCAAACAAACACACCTAGTAAACCTATCAACTAGTATGCTAGCTCCTATGGACGTCAGAAACAACACGGCTGAGGCTTAAGAGGTGAAAAAGCGTATGACACTTCACTTAGTGGAGTATGTTCAGGAAGGTGTATCACCAGAAGCATTTCACTCACCTATGTCAAAACAAAGACTAGAAAGTTTTGTACATTGTTATACAAGTTAAACTTAACGCAGACCAGGGCCTCTTTGCCCTGATTTGGACATAATGTATGCACTTACGTATCCACTTGGGCCACTGCCATGGTCATTAAAAACCCAACAGGGAACCTTAAGGAAAACCGTAGTGTCGAAGCTCATGGGTATGCTCAGTAAAAGCTGTGAGCCTGCAGAAGACATCCCACAAAAGATTTCACCATAGATGGAATGAGTCTGGTTCACAAGTTAGTGGAGGTCCTGAAAACCTTTAGCCTACTACCAGAAAAGTTAGCCTTAAGTTAGTTAGTCCTTAACCTCGTGTTGACCGTGTTCAATACATAATGTCTGTGAAAACCACTGAAAGAATACAGAGGGCTTCAGAGGACATCTTGCATATTGAAAACATCGTGTTTGGTCATCCAGTGAGGAAATTTCTGTGCAACAATCACAACGAATCTGAGCTTATCAAGGTCCTGTGGAACGAATGGCAGCTTCTAGAATTTACTGAGAAACTAGGTAACAAAGTTGTGTGCCTTACACATGAGAAAGTGTGCTTTCAAAGGTCTGCATCTTCATTAGTGACTAATGTTACAGCTTTATATCATCACAGGAAGAAGATGATACACGACTCGTGCTTCATGCCTCTCATACACTAAATTTTCTAGTGTCGTAATCTAATGTGATGATACTGACTTTGCAGTTATACTGCTAAGCACGTTCCCAGCTCTCACAATGCATGGCAGGCATATTTTCCTTAAGAGTGGGACAACTAATCGTCTCCAGTACTACGACATGAACAATGGACAAACCCAATGGGGAAAACGTATGTGCTGCCTTAGCAGCGCTGCACACCATCACTGAGCGTGATACGGTCAATGCTTTTGCAGGGCAAATTAAGGCTTTTATACTTATGGAATTCTTAATCGCACTTGCAGTACTGTCAAATTGAAGTCTAAGAAGAAACAGTAACTGTAGTCAAGAAGTTCGTCTACCGGCTTTATGACCATAAGATAGGCAAGGTAAATGAATTGCGATACTCATTATTCTGCAACAACAAAAAAGTTTCAATCGAATCCACCCTACTTCCACCATGCAAGAATGCTCCTGATAAACATATGCAACGTGCTAACTATCAGGCAGCCATTTGGAAGAAAACTTTAAAGCAGAATCTAGTATACCTGTAAAAAATTGTCTAGACGGTATAGATTCAGAGTTATGAGCCCTTTTTCCTCTTCCCGGGCAAAATATATTGCCTTGTAAGCTAAAAACGAGTTTGTAGCTCCGAAACGATGTGCTGTAGACACATTTTCATAGGGACCAATAATGTTCCTCTGACTATATGCTACAAGTTATGTTCAGTAGTCAGAACCGCTAGGAAGCACCGTTAGTGAGTTACACGTCATTTCCTATTTATAGGTGGAAACGGGCGTCCGCCATCTTGAATGACGTCATAAATACCAAAAGCTACCCCAAATCAAAAAGTATCATGCCAAAACATTATACTCAAATAGTGCAGAATCAAATGGCATAGGTGAAATTCACTCACCAGAGATGAAACCGGAAACCCCCTTTTTGGAGGTCTGGCTCTAGGACTATTATTGTTTCTCCTATTTATTAGGTTAACAACTTATACAGCGTATTGAATGTGGATTGTCGCAAAAAAACAGTTACGACCAATAGTTCCATAACTGGTCACACGGGGTCGGGGCTCACATCAAGAGATCAAACATGTGGTGATATTGTCATGATTGTCATGTCCCGTTTCGCAGAAAATAAAGGGATTATAATTTATCTGCGAAATGGGAATTACCGTTTTGCAGAATCATCTTATTTTTTTTAGAATTACGTGCTTTGCGTTGCCGCACTCGCTGCTGCTGAACATATACATAGAAAACGTATCGAAGTAAAAATTTCTTGCAAGTTGGAACGCGTCTTTAACTTCAGTAATGTTATTTTTGACGCGCATTTGAGTCTGCAAAATGAGATTCGAAACGGGATTTCTCGTTTTGCAGAAAACTTGTATTGGGTATATTTTCTGCGAAATGGGATTCTGCGAAACAGGAAATCACCATCATAACCACTCCGTAGATCCGATTTATGTAACGCCTGATAAAACCCATTTTCTTTCCATTGAATTTTGACATGGGTGAGAATTATGGGATGCAAATGGTGGGGCCGGATTGAAGGTTAATGGCACGTCGACAGCTAGGTCATCAGTTCCAACCTCAGTCACAGTGAAGTAGTCCGGGATACAACTGTGCAAAAGGTGTCCGTTGCACTGAATTGTATGAACTGTGCAATTCAGTGCAAAGCTTCAATATCAACGGCTTTCGCACCCCACAATTCCCATCCAGTCATTTTTAAATTGGTTTAAGGTAAATTGGTTTTAAGTATTACAATAAACACACACCTCTGCATATCATTCTTATATGTCAACTTTATTCTTTTTCTTTTCTAATACGGTTGCTGTACAAAAATAATATACATATTTTTTTCTTTTTCGTACTTCGCCGCCGTTTAAATAAGTTTCTCTCCCATTCTGGAATATGATATGGTACGTACGTACATACTACTCAGTTTTAAAAACTATCTACACATCAAAATGAATGAATGAAATACACATCATAAATTACTTACAATGATAAATATGAGTTGACGATGATACAATTATGAAAAAAATATTTACAATGATTATGTGTATGAAACTATGTATATATTTATATGTAAATTATAGGCAATACACTAACTTAACGAGTGGGAGTGTTTATACATTCGATACTGCTGTATTAATGTGGTATAAGCGTCGCAGTACAAAGGAACTGTACAAGTAGTGTAATTCACGGGGATTTTATAACTTACATAATGGAGTCTGAGATCAAAATATACCAGTACTAAATGTATGTGTAAGGTGTCATATATTTACTGTACTATGTGTTGCACTATTTTTGGTTGGATTTATTGTACTGTTTAGCGGATATATCTTCGCTTTATTATTGTCGAATTCCATTTTGTATTGACTAACACCAAAAATGGTAGAGGAGAAGCAGCCCCCAAAAGGTTCAGCTTTATAAAGAAGTGGTATCTTTCACCAAGAAAAGGCCACCAAGATTAAACTGATTAGCCAAACAACTTGCCACCTTGCTACGTTTTGCAGTGAACGAATATAAATTATAATTCAGCTCTTGACTGCTTCACGGGTTACTCTTATGCGTGATTTGCAACATTTTCTTTCTAAATGACAATTTAGGTAAGGCACAAACTTTACCTACGTGTTTTCAAATTGTCGGTGGTTGATTAGAACAAAATAGAATGTAACAGTGAAAGGTAAATGCTAGTTAGCTGGGAAGGAAAGCCGACAAGTTCCTCAAAATTCGTCACACGGGATTACCATATCATGGAAAAGCCACACCCAACAAAGACAAAATGCCAGCTAAGTGACAATGGATGGAATTTTTTTTCACATCCCGATCGAGTATCCCTACAAAGCTATTAGCTTGAGATTATTTCATCGTTAATCTCTGAAACTTATGAGGAAAGTACTGATTGAGACACCGTCGAAATCGGTTCCCATCCGATTATAAATCGGCGGAAAAGTTCATTTTTACCCACAGAGTAAATGCAGAAGAAAACTCCTTCAGAAACGCAAGCTTCATTTTATATACACACTTCACACTCCGCAGTGTCAACCCGTATTGCCTTATTGTATTATTATGTTCAACCCGTTCTAAACATTGTAAAGTCCTAAATCTAACTTGGACATCATACTTGTGGTACAACGTGTTATTTACAAAAGTAAAGTGTTGAATTAAAACAGCCACTTTAAAATCACAATAATATTCACCAATTCAAACCTTTCGTAAACACAGTTCGTCAATTCTATTACCTTCGGAAGGTAATAGCATTGACAAACCACGGCCACACATATAATTCACTAAATAATACGTGTCTGCAGAAATCTGATGAACAAACTTAACCTAAAGACAGTGTTGCATCAAATTTTCTTGTTTCTTTCTACTAATTTTATGTACATTACAAAAAACATTTAAAAAAGAAAGACTGCTATTCCAGTCTTACATTGCAATGACCAGTTGCAAAAAAACAATGTAATGATACATGTTAGCAACTATGTGACCAGCACAGCTGAAATAATGTGGAGCCTAAATTAAAAGGAACCCCACGACGAGTCACTCTCTGCAGAAATAAAAAATGCAAAATCATAATTAATTTATAATGGAGTGCAACTACCTTCAAATATTTTGCTCTTGCTACAACGCTTCAGATAACATTTGATATTGTGCTCTTGTTACAAAGCTTCAAATAACATTTGATATTGTGCTCTTGTTACAAGGCTTCAAATAACGTTTGATATTGTGCTTTCGTTACATCGCTTCAGACAACATTTGATATTGTGCTCTTGTTACAAGGCTTCAAATAACAATTTTATATTTTGCTCTTGCTGTAATGATTCAGCTAACACTTATATTTTGCTCTCGTTGCAACGCTTCAGATAACATTTGATATTCTGCTATTGCTATGCTTCAGACAACATTTGATATTCTGCTCTTGCTGCAGCGCTTCAGAGAATACTTTTTTTTTTCTCTTGTTACAACGCTTCAGATATCATTTGTTATTTTTCTCTTGCTACCAAACTTCAGATATCATCGATATTTTGTTTTGCTACAACGCTTCGGATAACATTTGTTACAGGTTCCAAATTTTCTCAGAAGCTATATCGTATCTTCAAACAAAATAATTTAACAATAAGGAATTAAACTAAAGATGGAATGCTATGAAAACCAAATTTTTTCCCTTTCATATCCACTCTCGCGATCACTGAGTTGTGCCTGTGAAAGCTGAGTTGGTCAAACTTCAAGCAAAAACAATGAAGTAGGAAGCAGTTAAAACCAGACAGTATTCTATGAACGCCCATTAACACCCTGCTTCAGAAGAGCAAATACGGAAGGGGGTCCTTCAATTTTCAAATATTTTACAATTTACACACTTATCTAAATTTAAAACAACGTAAACTCAGTAGTGTCACACCATGTAAAAACAATTTTACAACTTTACGCCATCACCGGGGATTTTGTCCTGTCTTCTTGGTTTAAAGGTGCGATGAAGATGAAGTTTCCATTCGAACAACCTGAAACGAATGATATCACAAACATTATTAGGTAATTATAAAGAACAAGTTGAAATAAACATTATTATTTGCAAAACATTATTCAAAATGGACCATCGGAAGGTTTTAAGAGTGTGTTCCAGTTTGATGGGTTACAGCATTCAACTTGGATTTCGAACTAAAATAAATCAAACTCGTAAATCACAAAAGTCGGAGTACTGATATTTCACTCATCAAGTGCTTTGTGCAGGTTTACAACGTACTGACGACAAATCGGTTGACAACATATGATATTTTGTTCTTGCTTCAATGCTTCAGATAACATTTGATATTCCGCTCTTGCAACAGCACTCGGATAACACTTGATATTTTGCTCTCGTTACAACGCTTCAGAAATCATTTGACATTTTTCTCTTGCTATATGCAACGCCTCAGATGACATTTGATATTTTGTTTTGCTACAACACATCAGATATCATTTGTTACTGAATCCGAATTTTCTCAGTAGCCCAAATTTGAATTAGGGTCTGATCTTTACTTTCAATGTTTCGAACACAAGTTACAGGGACTGACGAATCACGATGATATGTTCCCACTCCAGTTTAGAATTGTATATCCACACCACGTCATCATCACGTGCCCTTTACATAAATATAAATATTAAGTAAACAGCTAATATTTTAATGTATGATCAGCTATGAAAATAAGATTGATTGTGGTCATATAAATAAGTTTTTGTAGCAGTGCTTTCCAAGAAACCCCATGACAGAACAGAAATCGTTTAACTGTCAGATTGTTGTTTGTATTTTGATATATACAATTCTACGTTCATCTTTAAAGTGACTTCTTGTCATAGCAGAGTATACATTAAAATACATTAAATTAGGTTATTCGATTGCTGACCTTCAAGTATTTTAGATCGTAATTTTTGTGCTAGAAATTGAGTGAACGCTTCATACATTCATGGAAACCAACGTTTTTCCCCTTAAATCGTGGTTGCAGCTCCAAAATTAACTAATAGCTTCATACATACAGCACACTAAATAAACAAAATAAACTAGTAAACTTAAATCGAATTAATTTTAACAGCCTAACGTTTAATAAACGGTAAAAGTGTCTGTTCAGACTGTAAATTGTTTGATGAAAAGCGTGTTTTTATACCCAAAAAATTAAGTGATTTGTCGGATGAAGGTGCTTTTGTCGGGTATCCTAAATACCAGGATACGGTAGAATCTGCATGTATGCGACCCACCCTACACTGTGGCCTCAAGACGTTCAGTAGGTAGACGTTAGGATGCTGACATGGAATTCTCGACCAGTGTCTACTGGTATAAATATATTTAATTATTGTATGGCACTTACATCCTTCCGCCGGCTTTTGAAGTGTAAAATGGCATCTCTAACTTTCGGGAAAATGTTTCCCCTTCCGACCTTCTCATAAAACCCTGTGGACTCGAGCATGTCAAGAACAGGACCTAAACAACATAAAACAAATTTAGGTGTAAATAATTTAGCAACAATAATGTAAGTTAAAAAATTCCACGCATCAGCCTCTAAAAAGTGTGACTTAGAAGGTGTATGTGTGACTAACCAGGTAAGGCAGCTAGGTAGACTTCAATGTCAATTTTCTTATACTCCTCGATTACCTAAGAAAAAGCAGAAAAACGATAATTTAATTTACAGGCTGGTCAATTCGTGCAGTTTTACTAAAAAAAAATGTAATTGATGAAGTTCATCACTTTAATGAGTCATGGCCAATAACCTATCCGGCCGACCTATAACGATATTAGAGGGATAGCCAACATGGCCACCACGAAGCAATCTTGCCAAGGACATTGCTAAGTGACGGAAGCATGTTCGGCAGTTGAACACGGTATTTGGGTTTAAATCACGACATTTATTGACAAATAATGGCAGTTTCCAAAATAATAATTTTGCATAGCTTTATTTACACATTTTTATTATTTTGAACATTATCACTGAGCCCAGGTAACCCATTTCTCTGCGCTTGGAGTAAACTGCAACACGTTTGTGTATCCAGAGAGTAATTCAAGGGAAGGAGCAGCAGCATCTCAGTTGGCATTCATTTGGGGTGTAACTAATGTCAATTGAATCAGCGACACTTCTGGTGGCCATATTTTTCAATCACTTAGCTGTGTATGTCTTTTGTGCTTAAGGCCTAGCCGGTGCTGTATTACAGCAATGGATAATAGATGTTAAATATTCACGGTGTATGGCAATGGCATTCCACTTTTACTCATACGGTAATGCCATGTTATTTAAGAACTTTCTCATAGTCACACAATAGGCCTTGTAGCTTACTAACCTGTAACATGGCCGCTACTCCAGCAAAATCCACAAAACTGATTGCTGATCCGTCAATGACGATCGCCCTTAGGCACTTCAGGTGAGAGAAAAACAGTTTTTCCTTGATGGCCGCCATGACATCACGTCCCTCGGTCACTTCCATGGCAATCTTCGATTCACAAATGGCGTCGGTCGATCCAAAAGCGGAAGCGTTGAGGGCATTGAGGTCATCAATACTGTTGGAGGTAGGGATGCGTCCTTCGGAACTCGGCCGGCGAAGGACGTAAGTCCCGCACGTCCCAAGTCCATCTTCGCCTTGAAAGGTGGGGTTCTGAATTCCAGCCATGCCTTGCTTGGTGTTGGTGTCGTTTTCAAAGATGGATGCCTTGGCCTCCGACATATCGATCATGACAATGCTCTTGGTACTCTAATGGAGGAATAAACAAAGAAAAACGATAACTTATTTTTGGAAGTTAAAATTTTTTAATTCGAGCGGTTTAGGTTGTGATCAATGCAAAAAAAAACTAATTTTTTTGTTTTGTTTTTGTGAGTCTTTAGTGATCTAAAAAGCAAACTAATAATCGTATAGTTGAGCCTTCCTTTGGACGCATAAAGAAGGAAAGGGGCAAACTTGGGGATTCGAACTGGAAAACCTCCAATTATGGTAGTATAGCGACCGACATAATGATTTAAAATAACGTGTCCATAATAACTGTTTATAAAAAATGCAAACTGCTTTTTTCTTAATATCCTTCTTTCACATGTTTTTTGGTAAATTAAGTGATGAAATGAACGTTACGACTACAGCAAATAAACGAGAGCAGTAAAATCTACTACATTAAACCATATATTGACATGAACACGCAAAAACGGAAAGTGTCGTTTCCACTGCTATGTTGTGCAAACATAAGAACCTCTGACATCACCAAACCTTCATCCTAATCATCATATTTCAAATTTAACGATTAGTTGTCAACAGCTGAAGAAATGCTGCCACAAGCTCCCAATACATTACAACCGGAGGGCTGTAGTTTTGCTGCGCTCCCAGCCGAAGCCATAGTCACAGAAGGAGAGAGAGAGACAATTTTGCTAGGTAATTCCAATCGGAAATTCGTAGGATCTTGTACATGTCACAATCGACATGAGCACGAGGCATCACAGAGGGCGTACGAAAATGAAGTCACGCGAATTTTTTTGTCCAACCCTTTCCCCCACTGTCACACTTTGTCCTAACCTTTGAACCCAGGGGGGGGGCCACTATATAATGACATTACAAACGTCGACCCCCTCCCCCTCCGTTCGTTACCGAAAAAGAGGGAGACACATCATGAAAATTCAAAAATCCAGTTCTGAAATAATCCGGACTGAAAATTTCCGGTAACTTTTTTGTTCTCTTTATCCCATTTGGTAAATTATTCCAAAATAATATTACGAGTGATGTTATAACTTTACAGACCCCCCTCCCCCTCTCCCCTCCCCCTTTTCTGAAACTGTTACACTCAGTAAATTCCCCTCTTCCGGTTGTTTGTGCATCGAGAATTACGGACTATCGGCGAACCAGGACTCCTACATTTTGCATGTAACACTATGCCTCCTTACCGTAGTGCTGCCTGTGCCCTTCATTTTTTTCATTTTCTCCATTTTCTTAAACACAGTTCTGAAATAAAAATTAATTCGTCGTAACTACAACCTTACCAAATGCCGTGTATTCATTGTAAACATCAAACTCAAAAAATGTACACATAGTGGAAAATATGTTCAAAATTATACTTTGACGTGAACGTAATTAACAAAACGTGAAAAGCTTAATACAAAACCAAACTTGTTGTGCGTGGCACTTGTTTGAATTTTTTACGTAAAAACAGGCGGCTTGACAGGGAAGTTGTTGTGCGATGGTTGTTAGTTGTGTCAGGACAAAGACTCTTAACGTAAAGGCCGTATCAGCTTTACCTTTCCCATTACTCCGCAAAAAGGCGACACAAGTAGCGGACCTGCAGACTTGTTAAGTGGCGCCATCCGTTGACAGACTGTGTGCGAGACTCGGCGTAGTAATACAAGGCCAACTGAGTAGCTGCGTTTCTCGCAGCGAGGAACGAAGCTACTATCTCGGTTGGCCTTGGGCCCAGTAGACGAGAAAGCACGGACGAAAAATTGTGTCGTCACAAACTGGAAAGATTTTCGTATTTTAACATCACACTTTATAATTTTTTTTCAGCTAGTATCTTATAATTTTTCTTCCGCGATCTATTGGTATAAATAATTTTTAATTTTTATAGCATTAGTCTTGTAGATTTTTGATCTCATGGTCATTATTAGCAAACGATTAAAAATTAGTACATTCACACACACAGATGAAGCGTCATGGTTATTATAAGGTATATATATATTAGCAGGATGCGATTAAATTACTTCCCAATTATTCACCAGAAAATCTCTTAATAGCCACATTTTAAAACGGATTTTTAGGAAGGGGTGGATTTTTAGCAAGGGAGGTAAATGACCTTTGGGGCCGTACTTGATGTGGAGGATCGAGAAAAATGGTATTGGGAGGAATGTACCTTTAACACCTCTTAACAAAATAAGATTCTAATTGAGCCGTGAAGCGATATCCACAACTTCTCTCCAGACAGCTTTGTGACAAGGGGTGGTATACGAAGTAATGGTTGCAACACAGGTACTCCCACATCGTATGACGCATTTATCGTCTCCTGGCTGTACTATTGTTCATTTTTCTGATTATTTTAACTTGTTGTCACTCACCGTGGATTAACTCCAGTTACATCATAAAGACGTTTGCGGAATGCCTTGGAATTAGCAAAGACAATTGGTCCACCATAATGGTATATTTTCACTGCAGCCTCTTCAACAGCCTGGAATTTGACAAAACAGTTTTAGGAAAAATTAACTATGGGAAAATTCTATAAAACTTTTCTATGAAAACAATTCTATGAAAATAAATATAAATTCGAATTTTTTGTTTTAATTTAAGGAATTTGAAAAAAAAAATCCCAAAGGAGATTACGAAAAAACTAAATCGTTTCTAGGTGCCATTTCTGCTATTTTTTTTTTTAGCACTACCAGCCTAACGAAGAATAAAAAAGGGAAATTCTCAAATTAACGTCATTTTCAACTGCTAACATTATCTCTGGACGGACAAGGACAATTTTTAAAGAAATAGATAAGTTCTTTTACATGCCACAATCGACATGAGCATGATGCATTTTCAGGGCCTGTCTCTGTCTGAATGCCACAGGGGTGAACATTCGACCGAGAAGGAATGTAAATAAATACAAAGGTTCAATGAAGGATTAAATAAATAAATATAAATCACTGTAAATTATATATTTATAAATAATTATTCAACCCTAAATACCCCCATCTAAATGAGCTAGGTAATTGTGCATATACATGGAAATCATAGAATCTTAGGGAACAATTTTTTAGGGGTAAATAAGTGCACACAAAAAAAGCATCTTGCACTAACTTTATTTGTGAAAATTTTTTTGTTTGTGTTATGTTAAACTCCTTGAAACGTTTAATGTAAATAGTTTTGGAAAAAAAAGTAGTTACTAACAGACTTATATTTCTTGATATCAACGTAGAGATCTGTCTCTTGAACCCATCCAAGTGTTGTAACGTACGGCCTAAAAAAAAAAAAATAAATAAATAAAGTTAGGTGAACTCTGCTAATAATTTGAAGCATATATACAAAAAAAAAAAAAAACAGTGCCAAAA
>JAHWFP010032616.1:68793-80268 GCA_023313725.1 Lithobius niger
CAATAAAAAAAAAAAACAGGACATAATACTTTCAAAAAAAACCTTCGAATTTTATAAGACGGAATTAAGTCACAAATTTCTGTCCTTACAACCCCGCCCCAACAATATTTTGTCTTCGATACGCTCGTGAATGAAAAAAAAAAAAGGATGATTCACGGGGGTGAAGCTTTGTTCACGGCTTTCGAATGAAATATTCGAAACTGAATTATGAAACTTAAAACTAAACAGTCTGAAAAAATGTACGAAAATGAATCAACGAACAACACGGATTTCTTTTCCGTACCTGTTCGTCAGGCATGAAGCCATCGTGCAATAACGCCATTAAATTAAGTTTGTATATTTAAGTTGGGCTAATTTAGAAATTAGGGAAACTTCTCAACACATTTCTGTTGTGTTTAAAAAGAAAATATAATTATTATTCTATTTATTACGATAATAGGTCTTTCCTAACTCTATTACATTCAAAAAGTTAGGACTAAAAGTTAGGATGTCGCTACAGCATTTTATACAGTAAAAAAAAATTAAAGTTAACAATTTTAGTACCATTTCTACCACTAGATCCTGTTGTTAGTAAACCGTTATATTACCTGATTTTGAATTGTATTCGTATATTTTTTAATTTGTTCCCTAAAAAGAGCAAACCTTTGATAATAAATAGAAATGTAACTCCTGAAAAATACACAAGGTACTAAAATTGCAGTTAGGGTAAAATACTTGCTAACAACGCCATCTAGTGGCAAGAACTGGTAGTAAAATTTGTAAATCCCAAATTTTTTCTTTTTATTTTATAAAATGCTGTATGAAACGGATTTAATTGTTCTTTCTGTGTTTACGAGATTTAAAAAAGCAAAACTTTTATTGCAATAAACAAGTAAGCATAAATCACCGTTAATTGCCCGTTAACGCCACCTAGTAGCAGTGGTGAGCAAAACTAAAAGGTTCGAGATACCCATAATTGCAAATGAACGACAGCATGTATCTTGTTGCATTCTTGTCATACTAGTAATAGAGTACAAATTCTAAACTGACCTTTGTGAACGGAGAATGACGGTTATAAGAGAGAAAACAACTCCAATTCCTAGACCAATATCAATGGCGATGAAAACAACAGCCAAGAAGGTCACCATCCATGTCAACTGGAAATACAAAAACAGAAAAAAAAAGTAAATTATTCTTCCGTGTGACAAGTGGACAGCGTGTTATTCTCAAAATTAGGCCTATTTCTCCTTGGACAAAACCCTAATGGACACACCTCTGCCGTGCGTGTGAATCACGATTGTGTTAAAGTGCGTTTGGCAACGACTCATCTGTACATTTTCTCTGCTAGTATTTAAACCTGGCACCATGGCTTCGGCTGGGAGCGCGGCAAAACTACAGCTAGTATTTAATCGCGATGGCAAAAGTATCGTCGCCATGGTAACAAAGCTACGTGCATTAGCTAAATCTGACATCGTTTGAGTAAATTCTTGCAGTCTTATAATACGTGACAATAAGATAAAGAATTTCTCCTGACGAAATAATTTTCCGTCAGCGTTCTGAACTCACATTTTTGACTGTTTTCGTTAGTGGGGATGCGGCAATGTGGCAGTAATTTTAGCCAGGGAGGGTGAACAGAAAAAGTCTACTTTTGCGGTTCTCCGCCCCCCCCCCCCCCAAAAAAAAAAGAACAAATTCAAAATAACTTTTTTGCAATCTCTTTCTCACTCCGAACGTTCTTAATTATTTCCTACCCCACTTTTTTAAGAACACTTTTAAACCCAGCTGAAAAAAGACGATTTTACAACTCTCACAGTAACAACTATAGGCTCTATTGATGTGACCTCAAGTCTTCCAGTCGCTGTGAAAGAACCAACGTAGTTTTCTTAATAAGTAAAGAGAATTTTCATCGTTTATACGTTTGATTTTGATCTGTTGAGTTGAGGGGGGGGGACCCCCCCTGGCCGCGCTGCCCACAAAACTCGGGGGGGGGGGCGAGTGCCCAACCTCCTCACCCCACACTTAGCATCGTCCCTGTATACAAATTCTGTATTTTGGATTGATACAGAAAGTATTGGCTCACATAAATAGAACTGATCACGCGATTGATTTGACGTAACTAATCATTTTACTTTTCTAGTGCTGCTGAACGTTCGTGTCAAAATTACGAAAATCGGCTAGAAAAATGTTTCATTTTTTTTTAAAGTTGCTACAATGGTGTTAGATTTTAGATTTTGTAAAAGTGCCAAATAAAGTGCTTGAGGACTATTTTCCGACAAAAAGTGCCAACCTAGCATCGAAAGCAGCTGAACCTGGTCACATAGCTTTAAAGTTATCTTACCGCTTCAAGTTTGGACACTTTCCAGGCTGCCCACAAGTCTCGGAATTGAAGAAACATCCTGCGAATTCCGACAACAATGATGGCTGCTAACACACACTGAAAAAGGAAAGCATTTATTTACGTTTAGAGTAAACCTTTTCAAGACCTAGTCTATTTAATACACGAACTGCAGACATTTAAAACATAGTGCTAAACGAAATGTGAGCTTATGTCGTAATAGTTTTGTGCTGCTCTGGGCTTGATCTGTTCAGGGAACTGATCGGAGGTTTCGCGGTTCAAATCCCCGTGTTTGTCCCTCTCTTTACCAGACATTTCTTCTCTCAAAAAAGGCGGATGATAATGTTCAAAATTAAGTCGGTTCAGCCACACAAGCATTAAATTGCTTCGGTTGACTTAATAAGGCTCAAAGAAAATCCTTCAATTCAGCTATTCTTAAGTGGTCATTTGCATTTATTTTTTAAAATTTATTTATGTACACAACTAAGTGGGAATTCTGGCACCACACAGACGCCATTGCAGAATTGTCCCAGAACTTTGTAATTTAGTCGAATTTTGAAGTTACACGTCTAAACATATTTCCGTAACAATCCGACCTACCTGAGGCAAACACTCGAACAATGGCGCAATGGCAACCAAAACAACAAGCACAACACCGCAAGAAACCAATCCAGCAATCTAAAAACACAAGAATAAAATTCTTAAACACCTTGAAGATGCACGCATAAAAAAACAAAAACAAAAAACAGATATTTACGTAAACATGACGACAATATGAGGAAAACAGAAATTAATTCACTCACAGTTGTAAAATATGTTATTACTATACTTGGAATCTAGACACATGCTAGACACAGAAAAGGCTGAAACTTGTTTAATCGGGAGACTTTGGTCGCCTGACAACATAAAAGTCACAGCTTAACGTTTTCTTGTTGCGCAGTAAGCAAATTTTCATATACTTCATTTAACCTTCGAACTCGGTGGAATATTAGCTTGGCGAAGGAGCTAGGCGTTCGATATCACAACTTCACACGGCCGAAGAGCTTGGCGGGAATCCTTAACAAGTTTTACTTTGGAGTAGATCCGTATTTACTTAGTTTGTTTATTCGTAAACAAAAAGACATTCAGTCCCGAGTGATTTGAAAAAAAATTAGATAATTTATTTGGGTTCAGTAGTCTGCCAGCAGAGACCGCATTTTTTTTAAAGGGTCAAAACCGTTCTGCCAGTTAAATAGCGCCCAGGGGCGTACTGCGAGGGCCATTTAGTCCGGGGAAATGGTTAACGTAGGCCTTTCTCTTGTTGCATTTCGTAGAAATCAGTCCCCTTCAAAATTTTTATAGGCCCCTGACAAGCCCTTGGAACATAGCCCGCCCCCACGGGAAACCTCCCGTTTTCCTGTATGGCCAGTACGCCCCTGATAGCATTTCTTGTAGCATATCAGGAGAGTATAAAGAACTCCATTAGAAATCGAGTGTTGCATGGTGTTAAGATTATGTGCCATCGCGCGATGGATTACACCCAACTCGGAATATTTTACCTTATAATGGATTTTAAAAAGAAGGTGATATGTATTTAACTACATACTTCTGGTGCCCTAAATGGCAACTCACCCTAACCTCAAGGGAAGGGACAGAACAAGTGATGACTGCGATAACGAGTGGTTTAATTGAGTAATACACATGTATATATATAAACTCTTACAGATCACATGACTATTGGCTCATTGGTTACAGAGATGGCAATAACCACAAGGTACAGTGCAGGGAGCAAATCAGATGATAGCATCATATCTTACTAAGCTTTACAATCAAGCAGCTGTGTGCAGGAAAGGTGCACATACTGGTGAAATCCAATACACACCAGAAGGCGATTTCAGTCTTATTCACATTATCTACATTATTAATACCATAATCGAGCGAATCATCATTGCACAGCAGCAGCACCGCTTAAAATCAGGAACGTGTGGCGCCATCTATATCTAATATGGTGACCATTAAAGAGCAAAGCCACCTGAGAAATAGTTCGCTAGCGGCAGCTTCTGCGATACGGGTGACTTTACCTTAACATTGTTTCCCAGGTCACATTAGGCGCACATTAGGGATACACGACGGTGAATATGGGATGCAGCTGAGAAAACTGATGTAAATCTGATAATGAATACTATTACAAGGCTGAGGAAATTTACCATCAATTGCTAATGGCAAACAATATAATGCAACTCGCTGTTCCCCGTGTAACGCATGTCTTATATGAAGCCCTGTTGTTACACAGCCCCGTTTGTTGTCGCATTGGTTATTGTTTCTGACAGTAGCGTGCGCACACCCTAGACCTTTTAATCTCTAATAAAGTAAAGTCAGTAAGTGCACAGGCTCCCAAGAGGGCAGGGGCAACTTTTAGTCAAAGAGCACATTTTTTTCTGCTCATGTTTTCGCCCTTGCTTAGCCTTTTTTGTCCTTTTCATTTCAAGCCTTTTTTGCCCTTTTTAGGCCTTTTTTTAAAGCTTTTAATGAACTTTTTTTCCTAGGGACTATTTGTTACAGTACTGCCATTTTACCCTTTTTTGCCCTTTTCAGTGCTTTTTTTTTAGCTCTACTTATGCCCTTTAGGCTCTTTCTCAGGTAACACCGCACCAGCAAATGGTGGCACAAAAAAGGCCATTAAAAAAAAAAAAACGGCAATTTCCGAAAAGGGCAGGGGCACTGCCCCCCTTGCCCCTCCTGTGCACGCCAATGATTCTGATGCCCACTCCCCCACACACAATTTTCTTTGTATGGTATTTCTTTACTGAGGTATATTTTACAACTGGATCATTGCCAAAATCAGTAAGGTCCTTACCTGTGTTTTTCCTCCAACCCCATCCAGTACCATGGTACGAGACAGAGCGACGCACATTGGGAAACAGGAGAAGAAGGAGGATGCCATATTGGCTACTCCCATAGCCATGAATTCCTAAAAGGAAAAATATAAACAATAAATCAATTAAAAGTAATAATTCAAAATAATCATTAAAATTTAATAACTGCTTGCAGTTTGCAGAATCATACCTTTCACATCACAATCAATAAAATAAATTAAAAAAATTCTAGCGTATTGTTTTCATCGGCAATTATCACCCTTCGACTGCCGGTGTAATTAAGACACAACAAAACTTTAGGATTTATATATGCGCTTACAATAGTCAGTGAAGCGCTAGAACGGCACTGACCTCTTGAGTCGTTCACGGTTAAATGAAGGAAATAAAACGTTTTGCTTTTGAGTTACGGAAAAAAATCAAGACACTACTGGAAATGTTCGATTCGAGGTATGGCAGTGTTATGTTCGATGTAACTTAACAAGCGTAAAATAAACAACAATATGTGGCACTGTAAAGTATATGAAGCTATGCCTTCTTCAGAAACAATGATGAAACTATGAGTGATAAAACTCCTCTCATGTTCGCTACGATTGGTTTTTTATTTGGTTAGGCCTAAGGCACAAAGCTTTAGTAAAACCATAGATTAGAAAGTTTAGATATAGCAGCTTACCTCGTCCAAGCCTACGCGGGGCCCTAGCGGGAGTTGCGGCTACTAACACGTCTGCTAATGTTGTAAAGTAGCAGGCAAAGCAATATGTGAGGTATCAGTAGCCACAACTCCCACCAGGGCCCCGCGTAGGCGTGGAAGAGGTAAGATGCAATATCTATGTAACTTGCTGGGCATTGGTTGACAAAATCGATTTAATGTAGCTATTTAATGTATCGGAAACTAAAGCTAGATGCGTTGGTTAGTGCAGCATGCACGGGTCCTGCTAGTTCACTTCATAATTTGAGTAGAAGATTGGTGTTTCGTGAATCTTCTGAAATTCGTGAATACTGGGGATTTGTAGCGATTCTAGACTATTCCCGTCCTAAATTCGTATAGCTTTCAAGGCCAGTTTAATGAACTATTACTTTCTCGACACTAAGAGGTGGTGAAGCAACCTTTCTTAGTTTCTTGAAGCCAAGCTGCTTTAAGAAAATCTGCGTCATTGGACAGACACTGTCAAGGTAGAACTTGTAGTTAAAGAACACTTCTCGACTGCTAACTTGGAACTACATTTCCAAGAATTGCTATTTCAACAACTTCAATTAGTGGCCTAAAATAGTTCCAAGGTCACCTTAGTATCAGGGTTCACGCGCTACGTATTTTTTCTTCTGTTTTAAAGATAAATTGTATCCTGTTTGGAATACCAGGGTGGTCCACAAAAAACTGACGACCCAACATTTTTAAGTCCAACTTTTCTAGTTAGCACCTCTCAGAACCAGGATAAGACAGAAATCAAATCAAATGAAACGGGAAGATTTCCGTCCTCTCCTGATTCTGACGGGTGCTAACTACAAAAGTTGGACTTAGAAAATGTTGGGTCGTCAGTTTTTTGTGGATCACCCTGTATTTTAGGTGTAAACTGCGTTGTGTCTTTTTTCCAGAAATAAGTAATTTTAGACAGCGATCTTCAGTCAGCTAGTGGGAGTCGAGCTGTGTAGCTTCAGTATGCTGTAGTATTCTGTATTAACTGTATATAAAGTGAATATATTCAGTTCTCAGTCTATTAATTTTAAGTTATTGAAGTAATTTTAATTTAAAGAGCAACTTCTGGGCGACGATGCTGAAGCTGTGAGGAAGGTGACAGCAAAACATTAAATCAACACGTCGATAAAGGGTCGTTAAGTGTGGATCACAAAGTCCAAAAGGAAAAGGAAATAGTCCTACACCTGCTTTTATTTATCACAAACCGTCGTGACCGAACCAACTTGGATTTCATCATGTTTTTTGTAGTGCAGGTTTGAACAAAATGAAGACAACATTTTAAATTTAAAAAAAAAGCTTAGAAAAATTTTAGTCTTTGTATAGAACAATTCCAACATGTGACCTCCGTGCTACACTGAATGACATTTTTTCCAAAATTATATTTTCCATATTATTAATTTTTTTTATCATTTATTTTTAAAATAAAAAAATGAGAACCATTTTTTTCAGACGCATAATTGGATTTTCACGTGGAGAAAAGTGGTTCCTATTTTAACTTTTTTTTAAACGTAAGAAAAAGTAAAAACTTAAAAAGATTAAGAATCTCTTTAAAAATAATTGAACACTTTAAAAACTTTTTTTTTATATGATTGTTTTCGAATGGAGCCATTGAAAACACACTAACAAAGAAAATATGGGAAAAAAGAATAAAAAGAAAAATGATTTAAACCAAGTTAAATCATACAAATCACCGAAAAAAAAAGTTCACTTCATCGTCCACGGCAGGACTCGAACCTGCAATCTTCTGATCCGAAGTCAGACGCCTTATCCATTAGGCCACGCGGACCAGGTGAACGAAGCTCTCCAGATACGCTTCATAGATTAGTAGGAACGATACGATAGCGAAGCGCAATCTGGCGTTATATTATTATTTTTTATTGTCTAATTAAATTTCGTATCCTGTTTCTTACTTGTGGTTGTAGCGCATTTCCCTTCACGTTTTCAACTGTTAAATGATGAAGTAATTATTATGTTTCAGAATTGAGTACTATAAATTATTTAAAGGGTAATTAACTCGATTTAGAATTGTGTATAATATTAATAATCTAATAATTATAATAACAGTATAAATTTAAAACTGTTATGTAATGCATTTTATACAACATTAAGGAATTATAATAAATTTTTAAGCAACTGTCCGAACCTAACGGCTAATACTGAAATTTTTTATTAATATAATAGGATTTTTTAAATCTCGTAAAAAAAGAAAAATGAAATCCATTTCATACAGCATGTTATACAATAAAAAGAAAAAAAAAAGAGTTAACAATTTTAATATCATTTCTTTCCACCAGATGCCATTGCAAGAAAAGTGCATTACATATTATAACTCGTATGCATACATTTTTATTTTTCCCAAAAAAGAACAAACATTTGATCAAAATAGGAAAACAACATCCGAAAAACCAAGAATTTATTAAATTGCAGTTAGGTTAAAACACGTTGCTAACCAGCTTGTATTTAATTATTATTTAGTTAAGCTTAGTTGTAATTTAGTTTACTTTAGATTTGGGCTGAAAATTGAGCAAAAATAAGAAGTAACATGTGGCGCCCTCTGAAAACTCGGACGGAACTAATAGGAATGAATGTAACACGTTTCAATAGGGACTTTAGAGTTACAAATTCTCCTCCCTCAACCATATAAATTCTGCTTATCAAAGTAAATAGTATTACCTTAAAAATATTCTAAAATAATTATATTCAAACAAAATCCTTACCTGATTGGCATTGATGTCATAACTGTGTTTCTTAGCGATGATCTTAGCGACGGAGAAGGAGATGATGAACGTTACGATAGCAATGGCAAACGAATCGCCTAAAATGCCAACGAATAAACCACCGAACGCTGGGGGAACTGACGGCATAGGAAATCTAGAATTATAAAAAAATGTACATAATTATGAAGAGTCGCTGATGATTACATGACCATTTTTGCTAATGGCAATTTTGACCATTTTGACCTTAATGACCATTTTTGCTAATGGCCGATTTCCCATTTTCCTTTTTGTCATTTCCTGTGAGATATGTCTGTAGTTATCATTTCATTGACCCTTATGAGCGAATATCAGGCCCGCCACCAATGTGAAAAATAATATGAAAAAATGAGAAAATTATGAAATAAATGTGAATGTTTTTGATTTTAGTAAAAAAAATTGTAATGTGCCACGAATAATAAATAAAAGTGACTAATTATCGGTTTTCCAACTCCATTTTACGTATTTAGGTTATTCGGTTGTTAAGTTAAGGTTCCAATTACAAAACCACTCCTTAAGCCTGTGAGGAGTTCTAAAAAATCCTGCAGTCGCATCATAACGTGAGGCCAAGAAACGGAAACTATATGAAGACATCCTAGCTAAATTGACGAAGACACCTCTGACTGAAAACCGGGAATAACTACAGAAGAGAGCCAAAGTCAGGCAAGACCAAGGTTTAAAACGTTTGAGTGATGTTTGTGAAAAACAAGATTTAACGAAGATGAAAGCCGCGACACCATTTTGCAGGGTGCTCAGAAGTTAAGTGAAGAAGCAGAAAAAAAAACACAGTTGGAAACAGCCGATGCTTCCAAAAAATAAATTAAAAAAAAATAAAAAGTGATATATAATCCAGATCTATAACCCAACAAGAACAAAGCAAGGTGAAAAAAAAAAATACAGTCTCTGCTGTGAAAATTGTGAAAAGTTTGGGAGGCCAAGGTGCGAAGATGTGAAAATTTTTTAATAAAACGTTTGCGAAAAATTTTGAAAAAAAGTAAAAATGTGTGAAATGAAATTTAGTGAAAAACTCTTGTTTCCCGGTGGCAGCCCTGAAATATTGATTTGTATTCCCTCTTCATTGCGTATGAGCGAGCACATTCGGTCGAACGGAGTCCTGGTAACTGTTGTGACCTTAACAACGGATTCAGTGAGTTATCTGTATGGCAGTGGATAAGTGGCCACATTGGTGAAGGCGCTGTGGCAGTGATCTGGTGGTGGACTATTTCAATAATTCGAATCCGGGTCATGTCACTTGAATGATATGTAAGTGCATAAAGGATGGTTACTATACGTCATTCTGATGTATGAATTTCACAGACGGCTTATTTCCCATTTTCCTTTATAATTATCAAACCCTTATAACTATCGGATAGCCTGGACTCGTTTTTTTTTTTTTTTTACACGCAGCGGTATAGTACTAGGCTAACTGCCCTCGAGTGGATGGCTCTACAACAATTAAACCTATAGATTTGAATGATTAGGACTATGTTTGAATGATTGGACGTACAGCCTACTCTATATTTGAATGATTAGGCCGATGTTTGAATAACTAGGCCTACATACCCTATTCTCTATTTGAATGATTAAGGCTGTACATTATTGGCTATATTTGTACAATATGTCGCACAAACAAGAACAATGTTTAAATTTCGGTGCTTATTCGCAACACCTTCATCAGACTCAAGTTAAAACAGTTAAAAACTCTAGTGCGGCATATAGCATATAGCTTCAATGAACAACCAATTTTTTGTTGTAATCCTGGTATCACAATACAGTACAACACCTTACGTTGCTTATTGCCAATAATATGTAAGCAATTCACCACATTTATGCACCACCACAGTCATGACGCACGCTGGGAAAGCATAAAATTATATTTTTTAATTTTTAACTATGATTACTGGTAATAAGCCACGCAAGGTGTTGTATTGTGTTGTGATACCAGGATTGCAACAAAAAACTGGTTGGTCATTGAAAAAATGTCATAGGAACTGTGTGTGTGAGACAAGGCTATGCCGCACAGTGTTTTTTACTATTTCGACTTGGGCCTCATGAAGCTGTTGCGAATAAGCACCAAAATGTAACCGTTGTTCTTGTTTGTGCAACTGTGGCTTCCTTTTACGTTAATATTACTGGCTCATCTCTTCTTTATTTGTACAGTTGGCATATATATATATATATATATATATATAGCCTATTCTACATTTGAATGATTATGCCTATATTTATGTGATTAGGTCTGTAATTTGCATTAACAAGACTTTACTAAGCCATATTTTGGTATATAGGAAGTCCAAACTAGGTCAAGTATATGCAAATTAATTGTTGCCTATGTTACATGGAAGTTGGCTGCAACTACCAATTTACTCCCTAGGTTGATCTACTCTGTTCCACCTGTCCCAACCTGCCCTAACCATTCATATTATAAAAAAAAACCCAAGAATCTTCAGTAGTTGTGAGCTCCTTCTAGCGTTAAATAATTAAACATCTGAATACTCTTTGATCAAAGTATTCACCCACTAACAGCTGGAGGATGGCCGAAAAAAGCTGACAGTATTGCTATTTTTAATCCTTGCTAACAGGGCCCAATTGACGATTGTGGCGGCCAAACATTTGATAAAAATTACTAATATTTATGTTGGTGATTCCTTTTGTTATGAGACAATCTTTAATATTTTCTCCTCCCTCTCCCCCCCCCCCCCCAAAAAAAAGAAATCGCTCAACTCGAATTTTCAAGGCATGTTGGGCAGCCACAAAGTTGGTTTTAGTTCGTCAATAGGTGTGATTTTCCGCAAAAAATTTCAAGTAGCTTATGAAAAAGTTAGTAAGTTGTTAAAAGTAAGTAAAATTTCAAGGGAGACT
>JAHWFP010032683.1:0-13718 GCA_023313725.1 Lithobius niger
TAATTTAAGGAACCCGCACGCACCTGTAAACCAAACAATTAACTTTACGCGGCCAGGATAATCAATCAGAAAACATTTTCTAGTTTATGGATTTAATTGATTAGCCTACTGCTTCATTTCGAAAAAAAAATTTCAAAATTTTGCAATATTTGTGAAACGGTATGTAGGCTATGCATTTCAGATTAAAATAATTGAATTTTGGTTGCATTAAAAAAAAATTAAAATCACAACGGGTCTATTTTTTTTTTTTCATTTTATGAACAAAACAAAGCCTCAACTCTTGCAAGTCATCTAGTCTTTTTTTTTGCTAGTTTTTGACGCCATCATTAAACTGTCATACTTTTCAAATTTAACCCCTTGGCATCCAAAAAACGATTTAACGTCACTTCAAAACCTTTTCTAAAACTCGGACGAACCCCTGAATTCAAATCCCCGTTTGCAAAGAAAAACTGCCAATTGCGTACAACAGGTGTAATTACTAATTACTGACTGAATTAGGTACTTAGGCACACTTATTTTGGATTTATTTAATTTAAAGGGATATACCTCCCAGCGCCATGATTTTCGATATACCACATCAAGTACGGCCCCAAATGTCTATTTACTTACCGTTAGTCAATCCCTCGGTAAAAATTTGTTTTAAAATGTGGCATCTAGGAGATTGTTTGTTGAATAATTGTTAACTTTATTTACTGCGTCCCCAGTATATGATCCTTTGCGCGCTACAATAATCATGACGTTTCATCTCTGTGTATGTACTAATTTTCAAATAATTACCATGAGATCAAAAATCTAAAAGACTAATGCGGTAAAAATTAAAATTAATTATTCCAATAGATCGCCGAAGCAAAATTATAAGACACTAGCCAAGAAAATTACACATTGTGACGCTAAAATACGAGAATCATTCCGGTTTGTGACGACACAATCTTTAACGTGATGTTGTTACGTGTACTTTTCCCTAAGCCAACTGAGACAGCAGTGTCGTTCCTTGCTGCGAGGAACGTACTACCACCACAGCCGACCTTAGCACTGGTAAATGCGGGGATAACAGGCAGACCAGGTGTACCTTTAATATTTTGGATTTATTTATTTTAATACCATCTTTTAATTAACCTCAGTTGATGTTTTTGTTGGTCGTGTCATCAAAATTGACATGAAATTGCTTTTGTTTGCTAAAAGTAGTCCATGGTTCGAGCTGTCGTAGCTTGACAACGCAACACATGGTTGCTGCCTTGGTCCCGTAGGAAAGCTGGGATTTCCCCGATTCGTACCTTTGAATGGCTCGTGACTACCCGTCGCGTTGGGGATCAGTCTCAAGTGACTTCACGCGAAGCAAATCAGGTCACAGCTCCATTGGAGCTAACAGGTGTGTTTCTCTTGGGAACACCCGACTAGCTACGAGTGCAATGGCGACAGAAAACTGATTGCTTTCAACGATAGTGAATTGTGGAAATAAACAACTTGAAACTACTTCTATGGTGTTAAAATAAAAAAAAAAAGATTTCGGAAGCCGTAAACAATGCTGCAGTGGAAGAATAACCAGAGGACGTTATCATTTCAAGGTCTCCGAGGTAGGCATACTTTGCAGTATATTTTCGTAAGCACATTTACGTAATCTAGTTCAAATTTTTTTTTAGTTATGAAAACCTAACACGATTGTCCCAAGTACATTTTTCTTCAGTAATTTCAAATATAATTATTATGCCTGCATAGATCGCCAAGTTATTTTTAAGGCTCGGCCGATATCGGTTTTTGCGATATCTTCGCCAAAAATTGTCCGTTTTTGATGTTCCAATACACTATTTAACAGTTTTTTCGAGAGCTTTCCAATGGTGCTAATTTCAGAGTGATAGCTTCATACGTTCTCAAGTTATTTAACAAAAACAGGTTCCAAAAAACGCACTTTACTGTAAGATGCTTGCTCATAGAGCTTTGAGATTCGGAATTGTCATCAAATTTTGTTTTTCAATATGGAAGAAACACTAACTTGACTGGAAGTAATGCACTGAAGTATTGGCATCGGTGATGTAGCATCGGATCGGATCCGTCAAAGTTGGTATCGGCTGAGCCTTAGTTATTTTACTACGATTCATTTTACCGAAGCATGCAACATGTTTACGGCGGCAATATTTTGGCTCTGTAGCAACTGGTACCCGGTTCAATATAATTACCGGATCCGGATGTGGCCGGATACTGCATTATCCGTTGCCAGATCTGGATATAACCGGATTCGGTCGGTGTCCTACAGTCTATGGCATTGTTTGCCAATGACCTGCAGTAAAAATTACATTATTTTTTTTATTTTTCCAGGAAAAGCCAAAGAAAGTGCCAAAACTTTGCAGGCCATGAAGGAATACATGAAAGAAATGGATAAGGAATTGGTTGGAACAGCAGTCGACAGGGAAGCTAATGAAGAACCTTCGACTGAACTTACGGTAAGGAAGGAATTTTTTTTTTTTTTTTACTTGTTTCCAACGTATATCTGTTGCGAAGTAAGTTGGATTATACAATGTGAAGGCCACTCAACACTGCTTTAGTCCAGAAGGAGAATAATCACAGGGTGATGGTTTTTCTGGAATTTTATCCTCGTACTGTTAGTATTGGTTCAGGGCTGCTCTAGAAGTTGGCTGGAGAGCTGTTGGAGGTGTGGGTTCCAACCCCAAGTGGTTAGCTGCTGGAGAGCTGCCCCTTTTATACCCAGTGATGTTCCCTTAGTAGTTGATAGGTAGATCCATTGAAGGTCCCATAAGCCTCCACTGCTATCCGCCACCTCCTGTGATGATGATGTTACGCAGTACGTTGTATTTGTGGAGTAAGTGTTTCGGACAAGGGGGAAGGTGAGGGTCAGTAAATTTGTCAAGTAACACATATATTGGAATAACTATAAAAACGGAAAAATAAAGAGCCAAAAAAAAGTCATCAGAAACTAGGATAATTCGGACTAATTTCATGAATTTCACGGAGCAATTGCTGGATTTTGCCAAGTTGTTGCCCTTTTCATTGGTAACGAAGAGGGAAGGGGTACGACGTTTGTGTCGTCACTTTCTGAGGTGGGGTTTGCAAAGTTTGATGGGGGAAGGGAGCCAAAACATTTGGTAAAATTTGTGTGACATCATTTGCATATGGCCACCATTACTTTGCATGCAAACATGACAGCGGTGCCATCCAGTAAGATGTAAAGAAACTACTAATCTGGCAACAAATGAGTTGCAAATTACGAAAGCCCATATCTCATCCCAATCTATACACTTGTGCCAGCAGTAATCTTATCCAACACTATTTACAATATTTTATCAAAAACGCCCTAACTCATTCTACTGTAAAACACTATATCGATTAAATAAATTTACTCTACACTCACAAACGCACGCTTTCACACCAAAGATAGTCCACTGTTTGCAAATTTTCGACTACTTTCTGTTGTTTCATCAGGCACCCTAAAAGTTTATCAGGCACCTTAAAAGTTACAGATACAGGAACAGGGTTCGTACAGATATTGGAAAATACTTGAGAAAATGTCTACACTGGAAAGTACTGGAATGTACTTAAAATTAAATCTTTATACTGGTAAATACTTAAATTTTTAAACTAAAGTTAAACTACCGGGTTTCTCCTGCAATTAAAACAAATTTGTCATAACTATTAACACTTGTCGTACACATTAAAATATACTGGAAAATGCTTGAAAAACAATACTGGTGTGCTGTACAAACCCTGGTTACAATCTTGTACATGGTTCGAATTCAAAACGGTCGCTCTCTGCTGTTTCCTATATTCGACCGAATACAGGAGGGAGCAGACAGCGGCATCTTCGTATGCAAACCATGTACAAGATGCAAGTAGCGTCGAATGCAAGATTATAAACAAGTGTAGTAAAAGAAGACATTCTATATGCCGACGAAAACATGATTACCTGCAATTTATAGCATTCCTTCTTCTAGTGCAATCTCCTCCAGGGAAGAAGAACTTGTAGGTCCATGCCTGCCAGCTCGGTAGCCTCAGTGCGCATGCGTGATACACTCCTATAAAAGCGTCGGCGCTGGACTGGGTTTAATTTTTCTTTTCTAGCCTACGCAGTACATGGTTCCAACTTCGGCTGCATTCTCCATCTCTTATTCCTTGCCTTGTCTGACCTTTGGGTTGCCAAGCCTTCGCTTAAGGATACAGCCTCCTTCCCTACGCTCCTGCTTGTTAGTAGGGTCCTGCTCCACGGTCCTTCGTTCCTTCGCTATTGTTCAATCTCGTTCGGCCTGGTGTTGGCCTGTCGCACCCTGGTCGGCGGCATTCGCTCTCTCGGGAGCGCTTCTGCGTCACTGATGTGCCAGTAGATGTCCCTGCGTTGCTTACCAGATCCGTTCCTACGCTTCGTCTTTGTTCTCTTCCCAGAGTTAACACTTTATCGCCATGTGTGCCTGTCAAGTGTTATATTCGTTGTTTCGTGATGAACGCACCTGATCCTCCTCGTTCACCAAGCCCCCAACGTTGTAAATGTCCTGCCTTCGTTTCTGGACAAGTTCACCTAGATCCCCATTTGGTTTGCAAACGCCACCGGTCGTGCAACTATCACCCGAATCCTTGTTCCATTTGCAAGACTATCGACCCGGACACTTGTGCTTTGATCGAAATCAACCAGAAGAAATCACGGATTCGTTCTGCCCAGAAGGCGCGCAAGAAGGCCAAGGATCTTCTCGCTGATGGGTCTGCATTGAAAGACACTCCTTCATCTGCTGCTAAACACAACATTCATCGTCTTTCAAGAACCCACCAGCTTCACTTCTGTCTACTTCCCGTCAGAAACTCAAGAAGATGACAAGCCTCCCTACGAGTCAGGTTGATCTCCCCTTTCGCTTAGCGTAGCATTCAACTTTGTCGGCCACGGTTCCCGTTCAGAACCCTCCAATTCTACCTGCAGTGATTGTGCCACCAGTAGTTCCGCCACGATTGGCTCCGATTCGCTATAGGTGCCCCTCGCTCGCACTTTCTTCAAACGACAACAGCGTTTCCAGCCCAATAGCTTCGAATGCCAGTTTCCTGTTGGACTACGCTGCAACCTTGAATGCAGCCATCTGTCGTGGACTACAGCTGTCACTTCACGATCTTGCCCACTTAGACCTAAACATTTCGGCTGTCCTGTCCGCAGTTCGCAACGTCTGCGGAAACGAATGTCCTTCGTGCAACCAACGACATCCTTACTGCAGAAGCTTCTTGTTCTCGAAGACAGGTCTATGAACAGCGGGTCAGGTTGATCCTTGCAAAATTACAAAACTCAGTTGCTTTCTCTGCTACCACGTAACCCCGGTCCTTTTTGGCGTCTTCACCACTGTTCCTTGTCCGCCACCCGCAGGACTCCGTATGGTCGTTCCCCTGGTATGGCGAATAGCCTTTGCAACGTACCACGTCAACCCCACGACCCTCGTTACGTTGTTCCAACCACTACTTCGTCTCCCCTGGCCAGTAATTCCAATGAGGCTATCCTGACTTTGGGTATCGCACTGAAACCTACTGCTGCACCCTCCTCTTGTCCGGGTCCTTCGCCTGCGGGAACAATAGCTACAGTTAAGGACTCTCCGTCTTCAATCAATCATGTGGTGTCAGGATGGGCTTCGGCGTCTGCTTCTGCTTCGCTCAACAACTTTAGTGCATATTCTGGTTTGGCAATATGATGATGCCACACAGTTTATGACCGTTTTCCCATGCATTGTGCATTACTCCAACCATGCCACCCGGCTGTTACCCTGTGCACCGTGCCGTGTGCACCCGTAATAACCATTTCTGCCCTTCGCAGCTTCATCCTTCCCAGCTGCGCTGAGGAGCCGGTACCACGTTTCTTCTGCCAATTTTCTTTAAAAGATAATAACGGAAGACACAACAACAACACGACTGCCTTAATTATACTACGCAACATGATGAGTCTGCATCACAGCGCCACTCTTCTTCGGACATCTGTCCTCCCTATCTACCGCAAATTGAGTCAACTGAACTCTCCAGTCTCCACATCCTGGCACTAGTGCTACCCAACGACATGCCGTAAAGCACAGACACAGATGTTACCAAGGTTCCTCCTTCGTTTCCCTGTGAGCCTTCTGCAAACTGGCTTCTTCATTCCACATACTCCCTTCTGAACTTCAATGTTGTTACTTTTGGACATTACATCCTGCACCTCTGATCCGAGGCTCCGGCTCTTCAGGCACTCCTGAACTTCAAGTGTCATTTGTTTACTCCTTCGCGGCCCTGCCGCTCTTATATTGTTACTTCATTTATATTACTTTAAACATCTTCTTGACTTAGGTACCTACGCCTCCAACGGGGCATTCTTGTCCCCTTTGGCATGTGTTCCTTCGCCTCCATCCTTTCACCTGCTGATCATGCGTTGTAACATTTGGTGGACCACTGCCGCCTTCGCCACCTCTGATCGAACTTTTCCGCATCTTCGTTCCTGTGCCCGTTCGCCTTCGTCGCCTCTGATTGGACTCTGCCACATTTTCGTTCCTACGTCCGTCCGCCTTCGTCACTACGACAAACAAAAACAGACGTTTCCTCTAGGGTTCTGTCGTCAAGAAGTTGCTTCATCCTGAAGATCTCCAAGTTAGGACATCCCGACGCCTTAGAAACTGAAGGTAATTCGGCTTGCCTGTTACGGCTCTATGGCAGTTTACACCTTTGCCCCTCTGAACCTGTAAGCCTCTCATTCCTCTGCTCCACCCTCAAAAAAAAAAAAAAAACCCACACTGCAACAAACGAACCATGATGAGTGACGACTTCAAGACATCTGTAAGGCTGGAACAAACCTTTTTCTACGGAGAGGGGATAACGTGTCACGGGATCGAACCCCACGGGGTCCTGGAAGGACAACACCAACCCAGGATTTTACTTCTTCATTGTTCTTCCTTCGCTTCAGGTTCTTTAAGTCTGTTGACTCTAGGGATGTCAGCTTGTAGCTCTGGGGCACTTGTTATGACGGCCCCACCACTGTTAGTGACAAGGTCTACTGCAATATTAAAAATTGCAAGTAATGGCTGTCAATTGCCATTGTTTAGCATTTTAAGGGTGCCGGTAAGCGTTGTTGTGTTTCACTGTTCATCGGTGTTTGTGGTTTATTGTTCGAGGTGACCAAGAATGCAGTGATCTTTCGAAAATAAAAAACATTGTTGATTTGAACACACCAAAATGGCTAATTTTACCGTGAGAGTTTTCTGTTATTTTGTGAACTTGTGGGTCATTCCTTGTAACCAGGAGCAAGCGTTTATTAATTTTGCAGGTAATGTATATTTTTGTCGGCATATATAAGCATCAACATACAGGGGCATCTGGATGATTTTGGTTTATATTGCCTAACCGAAAATATATATTACCTGTACCCCACCCTACCTCCTCTCTTGAGTTACCACCGAAACAATTGAGAAGAATGAAAGATGAAATCCGATCCTACTCCGGCGCTTTTATAGGAGGAGTGCGTCATGCATGCGCACTGAGGCTATCGAGCTGGCAGGCATAGGCCTGTAAGTTCTTCTTCTCTCGGGAAGATTGCATTACAAGAAGAAATGCTATAAATTACAGGTAATGTATATTTTCGGTTAGGCAATAGAAAACCAAGATCAATCAGGTGCCTCTGGTATTTTGACGTTTTGCCACTGCACAGTTACTCTACCTGGTGTCAGTTGGAGAAATACTAAACAAACAGTCTAAGCATTTCTGAACAGCCTAGGGTCGCATTAAGGTGGCGATTTTCACACAGACAGTTATAAAGGTAGCCCATACGGGTGCTGGCTTAGAGCTCAACATAAACGAAGCCATCTCGCACCCCTGCTGGCTCCAAGCTGAAAATATTAAATGCTGTTCCTCATGTTTACTATGTTGCTGGACTGTTGACCAACCTGTTTCACTTCAGTTTTTAATAAAATTAACTAAAAACCACCAAGTTGCCATCCAATCACTGCAAGAGATATGGCTGAAAGCAATGAAGTTCTCTGTGTACGAACAAAAGATTCTATCGTAAGTCACACACATTACTCCCTGGATGGTATTCTTGGTAAATATACGTGGAATAAGTAAGCGATCATGTATAGTTGAAGTGTAAGCTACCAATCTGTCATGTCAATGTTTTAATTGTTTATGTTGCAGGATGCCAGTAATAATATTAAGAGTAGCGAAGAAGGCCTTGACAACCTCAGCCCAGGTGATATGGATTTGTCATCTTTAAGGAACATACTGGAATCGTACCGTTGCCAACAAGGCCAATCTGGTCCCGTTTCTAATCTGCTTGGTACTATGGGCATTGAGCTTCATCCACAAAATCAGTGATTTATTTGTTCAGGCTACTTAAATTACAGGGCTGCACACTTGCTTGTTAACAGTGAATATTTTAAAGGCCAGTCACAAGATTCGAACCTGCATTCACTTGGTTTGGAGACGACGCTGACCTCGGGGCGTGCTCGGGGTCCGCTAGTGGCGTGCGTAGGGATTTTTTGTTTGCCATCTTGTAGTGGTACACGTTTGTGTACGCCGGAACTCTGGTTTTACTTGACCTTCCAATTAAATACCTTCTTCCGAGGGTTTTCTAATGTTGCGTATTGCAAAATTGCTACCTTCTACCTTCTAAATGTTGCAAAACACATCCATTTTCTTTTTTCCTCTCATGGAAATGGTTTTGCTACCTTCGCTCAGCAGTACAGAATATTGCAAGAGCTACATATGCATGAGATACCTGCTGGCAGTATTGGTGCAATCCTTATAATTTCATTTACTGTGATACCTCCCTACACTTATTGCATGACAAGTGAATTTCAAATCGATATACTTGAAACCACACATTTGTTAGGCCATTTAAAGAAAGTTTTTTCCATGCACGTGTTTGTTTTTCACTCTCCTTCATAAAGGAAAGATGAAAACAAGCCAAACAGCAACAAACACATAAATAACGTAGTTGGGAGAGCCACCTTTATGCACTTAGTTGTCAGAGTGGCAACCCAGACCACTGACATGCTAACTCTTCCACTGGAGTGGGTCATGGCACTCGATGAAGTGTATAACCTAAGTGTATAACGTTGGCTTACCATACTATGTTATTTAGAGTCCGGATTTACAGTGATTTGTGTAAATTCACTTGTTTATTTGTTCTCCTTCACGTCTGCTGAAGATCTAGCCTAGCAATGATAAGCATGAATGTTGTCAGAAAGTGAAAATATAGTAAAGGCGATGCCGTGTCACAGTGTCCGTTGCCCGTCTCCGGCAAAGCAACACTTCAAAACGGTGACCCATGCCACACCTTTTCGCCCCTTTATTTTGCTTTCCCCAGATAAAAGGAATTGAAAACTATGCTGGGCATATTGAATTGGGGTCTTTTTTGCCACTAAAAGCAACTTGTGCGAGTGCTTGTTTTGCTACTAGTTATTTACTTGAATTATTCGTTTCAACTTTCGATGGTCATTGCGTTTTGATTGACTGACAGACAACTCCACACATCAGTCAGACGAATATGAAAATATTCGAAACGAGTCTTGACATGCGGCAGAGACATGTATTGGATGACGCACAAACAGTGTGACGTGGCATAGCCTTTAATCTTGTAAATTTCTAAACTCACCTCTTGGACGGAAAGTGTAAAACAAATTTGTTTTTGTTGCAAGAAGCCAAGCTACACACACAGCAAGCAAAGATCATTAAAAAAAATGTTCAGATGGGGACCTTTAGACGGTGCCTGAGAAACTCTCTTTTTTAAGTGGCGTAATATTTGTTACATAAGGCCACGAAAAAAAATTGTTTGGTTTATGGGCGAGGTTGTAAATTGAAGCACCAAGCATTTTATTTAAATGACCACCTTACTTCAACAAGTAAAGGTGAAAGCGTGTGTAGAAAGCTTAAAAATATATAAAATATGGCAAAAAAATGTAATAGGGTTTACCCTATTGCTAATAAGTTATTTGTCATCTAGTATTCATTTTTTTCCTAAAGTTTTTGGCACATAACTTCTTAATGGTTTAAGCTTAGATGTCTGAAATTAGCACCATTGCTCGCGTCGAGCCAGTTAAAATGGTATATTGGAATGTCAAAAACGGTCAAAATTTGGCGGAAATATGATTTTTAGCGCATGGACCAAAATTCAAATAAAAAATTTTGAACCGCGATAATTTAAGGCACCTGCACGCGCCTGTAAACCAAACAATTAAGTTTGCATGGCGTAATGAGACATTTGACTGCTGTGCCATAATACTTAAGACTTTGATTAAATTAATTTAATCAATTTGATACTTCCTGATTAGACTAGTATTTTTTGAAGAACAAACACCGCCTTCCAGATGAACAAAGTTGTTTATTGCAATTTACCTCTGAATGGTGCTAGTCCCACTTGGAAAGTTTTGTGACCCAAGGGACGACTTATTACTTAACCCCTAGCTCTCTTAAAAGGTTAAACCAAGTGGTAGGACTAGCCTCAGGGTATAGTGGGGGGGGGGGGGCGCACTTCCTAGCCAAGGTAAGGGAAAGGAATTATTTGAATCCTCCCTACTTTACTTGAGGGACGGATGGAGATGCAAGGGTTCTACTTCTATCCCCATCTAATGTGACCCTTGTTGCTTGTTCCATCAGACTAGAAAGATGTACGTGTGACCTCGGACGAAGTAGGAATAACCAATGATGTTATGGATAGGGTTCGCAAAAGATGCTTGAAGTTCTTAAATTTGTTAACTACGTCCTGAATGTTCTTCAGCTAGGGAACAATAACTTGCATGTTCGTTGTAAAATGTTGAGCTACCTTTAAATTTGTTGCTGTAAGAGTTTTCATCAGTTGTTTACAGGGCTACTAAAATGAATCGGGGGGGGGGGGGGACGTTTCCTGGTAAAACTCTACACTGTGCATGGAAATTTCGAGCCAAGGCGCTAATCTAACCTAAACAATACTGAATAGAAGCTAAGTAGCCTTAATTCAAAAAAATTATGTTGGTTTTGGAAAAAGTCCTTGAAGTTTTTTTGTGTGTGATCTTGTGCGAATCCTAAATGGAATTAGCGTTGCCCTGAGGTCGTAGTTTGTAGTGGAAGCTAGGTTTTATGGAAGGTTCAGGATGATACCAAAATTTATAATTTTGTTGCCAGAGACCATTAATGCGTGTCAAATGTAAGCTAAAATGGTGCTTGAATCTCATTATACACATTTTCATCTCATGCTTACACTGCCGTGTTTTCTCAAATGAGAATTTTTTTTGTTTGAATCAAACGATGTTTGATGTTATACATCTTGCTTGTACTTTGTTTATTAAAATGTCTTTTGCTGCAATTTTGCCACCCAATTTTTTTTTTTTTCTGTATTGGTCCAAACTCGTCTTGCTGGTGATGAGGACAAGTTTGCTTCTGTAATTCAACCGTTAAATAAATGGAGGCTTGGAGTACGCACTCGTCACTCGACCGTACGACAAGCTGTGTACTTCAGGAATTGCGTCGGATTCTGCACGACGCGGCAGCCATTTTACATGTTGGTCGATACAAGGACGTTACGACTCTTGTTTAAAAAGATCTGCAACTTGATGGATCAAATCCGGATCTTAACCGATTTCAAAATAAAACCTTTGTATTTTAGACGACGAAATTTTCTCTCTAGCTAAGTAAAGTTTAAAGACAACTTCTGAACAGTTTATGCTAACCATTTGAAATTATCTCCATTGGAAAGCTGGTGAAAAAAACCGCTTCAAATGGTATATTGGAAATGTCGAAATAGGCCAAAAATTAGCGAAGTTATTGAAAAATCGTCTAGACATTAAAAACTTTGCCGAATCTGAACCCTAAAGATCCAGCTGATCGCTAATTGTGACCTTTAGGCCTATCGAGTGTCACCCAAATAGTATTTAACTTTTTTTCTGAAGAAGATTTTCAGGGAGGGGTGCCTCAGATAAGTATATCGAAAATATCACTATTTAATTAATTCTAGCTTGTATTTACACATTATAAATCGCACAAATTACGCTCATTTTGCAAATTTTCTGTTGGCAGGTATTTTCGTTGGGCACAACAAATATGTTTCTATATGCCATTCGATGATATAGTAGATTACCAGAAATTTGTAGCATTCCCTCTCTCCATTAGGTCACTTAACTAGTAACACAGTGCGCATGCGCGGGCTCGTCTATAGAAGATGCCTGGAGGGCTACCATCTTGTCGGTGCTCAGGACAGGTTTTTATTTCCTCGATCATGTCTTCAGTTTTCATTGGTGACGTACAGAGGGGAGCAAAGTTTGGTCTGCTAACGATGATCAACTACAACAATTAAGATTTGTGCTATTGTTATGTTCCATTGAATTGCCGGTAACAATACCAAAATTTTTAATTGTTGGTTGATCCTTGATAGCAGGCTAAACTTTTTGCTCCCCCTCTGTACCTCTTGCAAAGGATGGTCGTCCTCTTCCAGTACGACGGGGTTTGTTGCCTCTTCATCTCACATGGACAGTGGCGCTTTGCCCTTTGCAATCCTCAAGTCTGCGGTTTTCTGCAGACCCTACACGAACGTGAAGGCCCTCCAACCCAATTATGAGACTCTGCTGTTTCATCTTTCGACCATGTCTTCTTTCGGGCTCGTGGGCCTGGGCTCACGACCTTTTGTGTCAAGTTTTTCGCTTGTACTCTGCGCCCGACTCCTGCAGTCTAGGCCTTTTCCTTCAGCTCTGGGGCTTTGGAATGTGCCAGGTCCTCCTCGGCTGTGCAGTTTGCCTTGGGCCTTCCATCCATCTTATGTCCAACCTTCCACAACGTCTACCTGTGTGCCGCCTGGAGCCGTGACACCCTTCACCATGCCTCATTAGGACCTATGCTCATTGACTGCTTCCGCCTTCCCTGCCTCCATCCTTCGAGCGGACCCCTTCATTCTTCTCAACTCTGCCTGCTCCCGCCACGCAGCTGTCACCTAGATGGATCTTTGTCACCGGTCCCTCAGCCGGAACCCACCTACAACCTTCCCCTTAGCCTTTTCTGGACCGTCTCTTCCTACACCTGTCTGCGAATGGTGGCCGAACATTGTATTCTTCTTTGCCCCTGTTACCTTTTTTTTTTTTTTTTGTGCAGTTCCAAAGAGTCTTCAGGATATTTGTTTCTCAATTTGGACAGACTCCACACCGTGACTAAACATAACTGGCGTATCCAAGCAATGGGCACACCAATACTTTTGAGAGCCCAAAATCAGAGTGATGGTATCGCATAGTTAAAGCAGTGCATGCCGCACGTTAATTAGCTAGCTTACGAATGTAAACCGTAATAAATGAGAAGCCTGATAGACTCTTGGGTTCTGCATTTAATGATTCAAAGTAAAATGGAGAGAAACTATTGTCAACAACCCATGTTGTATTGGAGACAGCGTTGTGGCTCATCTTTTCTTTGTCTATTTCCTTTCGTAGCGCTTCGCAACGAGTGGTTCTCCGACTTTGGTTTTTTTTAGCAGACAAAGCACTGGGAGTACAGTTGAGAATTAGTGCGCGCATTACATCCATCTTGACAAACTGCTCCCTAGTAGTTTCCGAAACACAAAAATCTGCCACATCCTTAAAGTAAATATCAAGACGGATATCGATCTTTGCAATTTGTCACACGGTTGCGTAAATTTTCAGCAAGCTATCTCGCGCTTCGGGAACTACTGGTGAGCAAATGTCCAATTCAAATTTTCTTTTTTAAACCCACCTCTGGATGTAACGCTATCGATGTACAAAATTTGGTTTTAAATGATGCAGTGGTTATTTTGT
>JAHWFP010032684.1:0-23633 GCA_023313725.1 Lithobius niger
ATTCCGTGAGGTACAAACCAGGCAAATTGCACCTTAACGCAGACACCTTAAGTAGGTATTTTGTTTAGCACATTTGTTAAACGTTACAGTTTCAGTTAAGAGAACCAATTTTTCTGAAATGCACTGTTTCCCTTTTTTTTTTTTAAATTTTGTTGTGGGTAAACCATGTTAAAACCCGCCAGTGTTGTATCCTTTATGTACTTTTAAGTTATGGGGAAAACCTATAAACCCTACAGTGAAAACATTTTATGTACAACTCAAGTTATTTGGTAACCTTAAACCATTTTAGTGGTATCTGTTTAACATTAAATAGAGCTGGTCATTCACTGTGTACCCATAGTATTCAAATCTCCGACACTTAACGCAAGCCTAGGTTTTTTGAAATGCGACAGTTGGTTTCTATCGCAGTCTCAGGATAATAAAAAGACTGAACTTGACGAAAGCAGAACTGTTAGGGACGTATTACCAGAACAGAAGATGGCCTCATTTAATTGTTAAATGGTACAAAAAAAAAAACATGACTTTGTAAATTTGATTGCTTAAATTCAATAAGTTGCGTGTGCGAAAATCCCGCTTGTGCAGGGTGGATTGCAAAAAATTATTTTTTGTAAAACTGGTGTATTTTTCTTTTGTGTAACTTGAAAACAAATTACATAGTTTAGCTTTCACCCAAAAACTAGTAAAAAGCCGTAATAAGTGTATCTTTTGTATCTTTTGTAATAAGTGTATCTTTAAAATTTTAGCGTGATCGAAAGACAGGACGAGGGGCTTTTGCCAGTTCTTATTTACAAAACATACGGATATGTAGGTAAATGGAAGAAATCCTTGTACTGTTTACAGTTACTTGTGTACTTAAATTGCATGGCTTGGCAGCACAATTGGGCGTATCTTGCGTGCACTTATCTTTGTTTTCAGGCATGTTGATGGGAGGCGACAAGCCACCTATGCAACATTCTTTCAGTGGGGGCATGTAATGGTGGAAGCTCCGAAGCCCCTCTTTTTTTTATCGCTGAAAAACAAAACCGAACTGTGAATTTAATTATGGACCCTTTCATCTACGTTTCACCATCCGGAAGTCACTGCCGACAACGTAACTTCGTTTGTGCAACTGTATAAACATAATATTTTTTTTCTTGGGCATAAAGCCACAGATTAGTGTGTGCTAGGGATACTGCACTACCATATTACATGTATTGAAACATTTAAACCTTTTGCTTGCTGACTTTTTTTGCCTTGTTGTAGTAGTGGCCATGTTGCAGCGATTTTGTTATGAAAACATCAAGAATCTTTTAGCTTAACTGCTTCAGCTTATGAGGGATAATTATTTTTAACTTGCAAACCAACTAGCTTATATTTAAACTATTTTATATAAACGGCATTTAATTCTACGATCTACCTTCTGGCAAACGCAATTTTTGTAAATATGTTTTTTTTTATTACTAATAATTCACGTCGATTTATTGGCATCTCAGCAACGATCCCTGACCAACGGCAATTCAATCTACAGTATCCTTCTTTTAAATAGATTCAGTTGTACATAACCGACAGTTAGAGAAAAATCCGTTGACATTCGAAAGCCTTTCTATTGTTCCAGTCTTAAAAGCAGCGCTGGCTTCATCGTCAGTTGCCGCTCATGCGTTCAAACACTGCTCTACCATACCGAACGGCCCTTCGCCAATCAGGTTGCAATATTCTTCAGAAAATGTTCCCTTAGCCATTCACAGCAGCTTCTTACTCTTGATCGTCCAAGCCGAGCGAAACTTCCGGTGAACTGTCAATCACGTTGCCTAGCGGCAGACCCAACCTTCTGCCGACCAGATGTGACCACATGTGCACCATCGTCATCTGACGTCACAACACTTGCAATACTAAAATCGCATTCCCTGGGGTCCGCGCTTCATGAGTGGGGGTGCCTAGCAGGATCCGATCTACTCCTATATAACCAAACATGCTACGTTAGTCGACAGCCAGGCTCAAAGACGAATTGCCGCCCGTCGCTACTCCCGTTGAGGGGATCGGGATGTCTCTCCACTGTTGCTATGCCGGGCAGAACAGAAGGTAGTAGTTTATGGACTTAAACTAGTTTAACGTTTGAAAATTTAATTTTTTGGAAATGATATTCAAAATTTTATAGTTTAAACTTTAAATCTGACTAGGCAATTTTTCGTGATATGTAGAGAGTTAGGCCATCGGCATTCTTGACCAACCCTCTCTGCATACTTAAGTGTTTGGGGACCACTTCCTAAAAAACCCGACTTTAATATTAGCCACAGCGCTATTATTATTTTTTTCTTTTATTTTAACTAAATGGGTTAATCTAAAACATCACCAAAATCACGTAAGGTATTACTGAAGCAGTTAGGCCTTCTAGATAGAACTCTGATACTTACAGGTGATAGGGTGCATTGATTGCTACAAAAATTAAAGCTACTTGTTTTTCTAGTAACGTTCATGGTTTTGAACAAACAGTAAACGTTCATGGATTTGAACTAAACAAAACTTTGACTTGTCAAAATTAGTATGTAAACAAAACTTGTTTGCAAACCGCCGATGTTTTAATGTAAACACTTGAAGTTTATTTTAATTTGCCTTGCTTTATTTTGAAGTTCACTGAACTTAATTTTTTGTAACTAGTTGAAGCCAATGTAACCGTTAATACTTTTGCATTCTATGTTTTATTAAAAACTACCAAGAGTTTTTTAAACGACTTCGACTTCGTTTGATTAATAGCTAGTTTTAAGGTTAGTCAATTTAACTTCCCTTTAAAACCAGGAACGCTATTAAATCCCACCTGGTGGTAGCCATGATAGATGAGATTATTGTAGTGATATTTTAGATGCCTAGGCATAAGAGTTCCCTACCCCCAACACCGGGACCGTAGAGAGCAGGCTAATTTTCCGTAAAAGTAAAAACAGCCACTTCCACTACTTTAATAACGCCGGATGTGTACACCAGATGGCGGTGCTAGACTGACAGCACCTTGAACAGGCAGTTAGCGCCGTTACAGGTTTTAAGATTTGGACTACTCAGAAGGCAATCGTCAAGATAAGACGGTGCAATAGGCGCCAAGCACTTCTGCGAAAATTTGTTGAGCAGAAAATTGGAAGTGCGCTGGACCTGTTTTAAGGCCCATTGGGAGCCTGTTAAAAAAGTACGTTTTAGAGTTTGCAGAGAAACATATCTTAGGTTTGGCTGATTCCGTTAATTTAAGCTGATAAAATCTGAACTTAAAATCTAGACGAGTGAAGTATTTAGCTCCGCTTAGGTGTGCCATGCTCTCTGTCACGGTGGGTATTGGTACGCTTACACTTTCAACAACTGAATTTAAGCCTCGTAAATCTACAACTATGCGATACCCTGTTGGTCTTCTTTTTATCATTAAACATGGCGATAACCAAGCAGATTTTCCCTCTTTAATGATACCTACTCGCTGCATTTCGTCTAGATATTTATCTAATAATTCACGTTGGTGAAACGGAACTCTATACATTTTAGAACTTACTGGTTTAGAGTTGCCCGTTTCGATAGAAACTTCGTATCCTTCAAAACAATCTAGATCGAAATCGTTTTTAAAGAATGAATCTTGATGATTTTTCAACATATCGAGAAATTTCTGTGTTTCATCCTTGTTTAAATCTGGAAACGTAAATTTATTTATTAAATTAATTAAATTAATTTATTAAATTTTAAAATTTCCCACTCCGTGTCGCGCTCTTCCCGTGATTTAGGCGTAGACGCGTTAGTTAGGCTACTAGCTGAGCCGTCGCTCTGTTTGGCTTGCTGTTGCCGAGTTATCTCGATGGGGTTTGCGGGATGCGACATCTCAAAGGGGCTTGCGGTTTGAGATATCTCGATAGGACTTGAAGATTTAGGTTTCTCGATGGGACTTGTGGTTGGCGAATCTGAACTACATGTGTCTACGGAAGTCTCATCGCCGTAATCTATAATACGGTGGTAATACGGTGGTATACGTTCATAGTATTGTACCAGATTTTAATTCTACGTCAAAACCATTAAAATTGACACACATAACTGGGATAATGCCTGTGGGAGTCATGTTAACAAGACTATGTGCAAGACGTACAGGAAATTCACCGTTTTCAGGTTCGAAAGCTCCTGTCTGTAATTCGGGAAAGGGATAGTGTAAAATTCCGGTTATTCTACATTCGAAATTAGATGGAATGATTTCGTCTCGAAACAAAGATACTGTAACATCTATTAATTGTTGTTTAGGTGTACAATTCCATGTCGATTTAGGATTATCGTTACTTTCTTCGTCTGTACCTACGTTAAGCGTGGCTACGTAGATGTGATTAGGCTTATAACTTTCCCTATTTATTATTTCCTTATTTTGATTATAGGCTATATGCGCTTGCTCTGGTGACGCTAACATTTGGAATTTTAATTCTCCGATAGTTAAACTGTTATCGGGGCAATTTAAAACTAATGAATCTGAATTGTTCGAAAGGAAATCGTATCCTAATAGTACCGAAATGTTACCAAATGAACCATCAGGAACGATAACAAATTCCTGATTTCTAGAAAATTCACATTTCCCTATAGTGGTTACTATTTTCCTATTTGTTTTAATCTGTTGATTACCTACACCAACTAAATTAACTGGCATAATCATTGTAAGTACATAACATTTTACCTCAAGATTATTAAGCATACGCTGTGCTGCGGTGTTTGTAATTAGCGATAATGAAGAACCTGTATCGATTAAACATATCTCTGGCATAAGTCTAACATCGAACACTAATTGTGGGCGAGAATATTTAACGTTAGCTTTATTTAAAACTGTGTTAACCTGAACGTTGTCTCCGTTAGGCGTTGTTTGCTCCGAGTCGAACGATACTTCGTTCCGCTCGTCTGACTCACCTCTAGTGTCTATCTCGGACGCTAGATGGTGCGGTGTGTACCATCTATTGCCCAGTTGAGCTTGAATGCTCGTGAGCAAGTTTCCTCCCTTGCCTAGCAACGTACGAGTCGCCGGCGAGGAATTCGACTTGGCGTCGGTCTTACTGTCCCAAAATGTTAAGCAAATTGTTGGTTCGAACGTACCAACAACCGTTGGAATTTGAATTTTCCTATCCTTCTGAGTTGAGTGCGAAATACCTATGGAAGTACCTGAAGTCATTTTAATACCATCTTTGTAATATGTTTCGCTCGTATGTCTAAACTGAATATTATGTTCGCTACCTAATAAACCAACAACTATTGGTTTGTTAGTATCTACTGAATTTAATTCTGAATGAAAATTAGTAGCGTCTAAACCATCTTCGAATAATGTTATGATGACTGAATCACAAGATAAGCCGTATTTGTTGTTGACCATTTCTAAAGCATTCGTGAATTCACTAACTAGATTTTGATTTCCTTTTATTGATCTTGCAACATATTTTGATGGAATTTTACCAAAATACGATGCTAAACGTGGTAATGCTAACGTACGATCGGGTAAAGCTAATTTTTGTTGATGCCATTCAGCATCTGAGTATAGTTTAAGCATTAATTTATTTGCTACTACTTCCGAAAATAATGGAATACATTTTGCTTTAAATACATAATTACTGTTTGCACTGGGAGTTTGTTTAACAGGTGTTTGAGCCAGAACTGAGCTAACGTACTGGTTTTGATTACTATTGCCCTGTTCTGACTGGTTTTCTCCTAGCTCTGAATCCCTGTCGTTATTCAGGCTATGAACCCGTTTTTTGAATTGTCATTATTTTGGTTAGAGGTATCACCCTGGTCTACTTCAGTGGCGTGTTGTGGAACACGATTTTGATTCCCGTTACTTGTCTAGGGTAGTTTTGATTTTGATTTTGATTCTGTCTACCGTTATTAGAGTTATTATTTTATGACTGCTGTCCGCCGTTATTGTTATTGCTGTTGGCGTTGGTTTGGAACGCGTAAAGGTTGTTACTCTTCTTATTAAATTGTACAGAATTCCTGTTATCAAATCCGGAAAAATAGTTTCCCCGTTTTCCGCAGTTATTACCTCTGTATTCATTTCCTCCGCAACCATTTTTCGCGTAAGATTTATTGTTAGAAAATCCACTTTCCCGATTACGCTGTTCGTGTCGTTGCCTTACACGTTGTAAGGATTCCTCCTTAGTGTGACAATCTCGTTTCAAATGTCCGCGGGCCAAACTACGGTAACAAGACTTATTTTGCAAGTTATTTATGTTTATCACACTAACTTTAGCCTCGTTAAGTTTAGGTTTAGCATTCTGGAGTTTATTTATTCCCTTCTCTAATGAAGTTATTTTATCCAGCATTGTGCCGAAAACAAGATTTTTTGTTTCAACATTGGAAATTTGTTTAGTTCCTGTTTTATCTGAGTTACGATCGTCTTCTTCCCCTTGAAGTCCTGCTAAAACTGCCCGTTTAAAGATAGCGAAGTTATATGTATCCCTAAACGTGGTATGCATTTGAGATTCAATTTCCCGTGGCATAGCGTGCAGAAATACTGAACGCATTCCGTCGTCTTTAGCTAATGTTTAAAATCCCGCTAGGATGCAGAATCCGTGGGTTTAATTCGCCAAAGTTGTGAAGCCATTTTCTCTAACCTAGCAGCGAAATCTTCGATGGTTTCTCCCTTTTTAAGTTTAGTTGTATAGAATAAATTTGGTGTGATGATTTCACCTCTGCAACCTAATCTATCAATCAAATTTTCCTTAAAGTTTTCCCAACTTTGTGAAGTGGCGAGCTTCGGGTTCATGGCCAAATAAATAGCAACTGGTCCTGTACATTTACTACATGCTACCGAAACTAATTCTGGGTCTTGAAGGATCTAAAGTACGCAAATTTTCGACCATTAAAGCAAAAGCAAAAATGTCTAAAGTGTCATCTCCTGCAAAAGGTAATATAGCTTTCTTGGCTGCACGTAATTCCTCCCAAAGTCTAGTTCTATAACGTGAATCCCTGTTTTGATTTGCAGTTGTAATGGTTCTTAATACTTCTAAATGATTATCGTTTACTGTTTTTGCATTTTCGTTAGAAGACTGTAAACACACTGCCAAAGTATGGTCTAAAATTTTCTAAAGATGAGTATCTTCCATTATGCTAATTTGTTGTCCATTAAAGTGATTTGGGGTTACTGTTAATGGGGTTTGATTTCCCTGTGTAGCCTGTGAATTTATTACTACGTTTGGAGTAATGGGTACATGGGTTTGATTCGGATTTTGCGTATTTACTGGCAACTGAATGTTAAGTGGTATTTGAGCATTATTTTGCATTTGTAAAGTAGGCATTTGCGGTGTCAAATTTGGTGGCACAAAATTATGCTGTGGGGTAACTAAATTTAATGGCATGGTTTGATTTGGAATAGCCATTTGGTTTAAATGGGCTTGCTCGTTTGGTGGTGCTGGGGTTTGTACGAAACTGTGTACTAAGTGGCACTTGAGAATTTAAGGGAGCACGATCATCATTAGAATTTCTAGAATGTGTGCGATCCCCATCATTTTGATTTGAACGTTATGGAAACTAATTTGCTTAGGTGGTGGCAAATTTAATGTTGTATCGATCTCGCCGATATTATGAGAATGAATTGACTCGTAGTCTGATTCGTCAGGAGTAGTATTAGTATTATTCAAATTTGGGGTACTAATAGAATTATCCGTGAATTCCACAAAATCTTGTCGTTTTTGGGGTCGTTTTATAGGTCTGCCTCTCGAAGAGACTTGAACTGTGCCTCTGGCACGATTACTTCTAGTTCTAGGCATTGTTTAACTAGATTTATTAAATTTATTCTATTTTGAACTAAATTTAACCCTTATTGTAACACAACACTCAAATTTGCGAGCACACAAAAAAAATCTCAACTTTTCCCTTAAAATAATGAATTTTTTTGTTTAAATGGAAAACTATTATACTTTCCCCAAAATGTAACACCTGAAGTCGGCAATAATTTGGCAAAGGTTATTTTAAACTCAACCACAAAATTTTCCACAAAAAATCAACGCTATGGCGATCAATAAACCAAATGCAATACATTGATTTTAGGCCTATATGTTGCCCAATTGACAAAATTCACTACATACAGTATATATGGGTCCTTATAATGCAAGTAACCTTTCAATGCACATGTATTTCAACATTGGGAAAATATTTCAGCAATTTCGGCTGTGAAACCAACCCATCACCAATGTACAGTAACTAATCAAGGTTTAGCAAAGGTAACAATACTGTGTTTTCTTTCTTTCCAACAAAGCAGACAAACGCTAATCCGTGTACGTAGGCTACTAAAAGTTCGCGCTAAAAAAAAAACAACGAACGATCGCTACCAACTGATCAAGCACAACTAAATGTTAAAAAAAATCTTTCTGGGGATTTAAGGGTGATGAATTCCACTTATGCACACCATTGTAATATTACTTTCCGGTGACCATTTGACCAGAGAGAACATTATTATCAGGATAGCAACTTGTATTCAGTACTCTAAACATATATAAATAACACTGAAAAGAGTAGGCGTAATTGAGAAACACTATATTGTCAAAACTGGGCCTTTAATCGACACTCTCTCTTTACATAATATTGACCACACTGGTCTATTAAATCAACATGAGAGATTGATGAGCGATCAACGTGATTACAGTTAATCGTCGTAAGGCGTAGCGATTGGCATTACGATAACTACTTATTGTTGGAATAATTATCCTAATTATTAAGTTATATTAACTGGCGTTCGATTAGCTAAATTGTGCTGGTAATAATTATAATGATGGTAATAATCACTGCATGAATAATTATAATAATCCGAAGCTATGCAAGGAATACTGTGGCTAACGAGGAATACTGTGCAAGGAATACTGCAAGGAATACTGTGCAAGGAATACTGTGACTGTGGCTAACGAGAGGTGTATTAGCCAAACGCTGTTCTCGGCGTTCCGTCGCTCGGACGGCTCTAACTCCCGTGTCCGTACTCTGGATCGGCCCTCAGGAATGTTGACTGGCATGCACGATTTTAACAATACTGAAGCGCTGAAGAAGCCCGAATAAATCTCACATTCCTGGGTCTCGTTTTATACGCGATTGTTATCGTGGCCACATGTATCACTGTATCAATGTATCACTGTTTAAGCTGATTGATTGGATTTACGGAGAATTTTAAAGACTTGACAGTCCAGGCCCCCCTCTTAATTAGGGGACCGCTGTGCCTGTCAATCAAAGTATTGGCTCGTTCTGGTAGTGCATTAGTGAGTTCTTAGTATAACTCCATTAAGCGTCCCTATCTTAATTAACCTGTCATGCGGGTATACGTTTACCAATGATTGATTGTTATTGTTGGAATTGAACGATCATTAGCGCTGATCTTATCTTAATTGAATTCTCTTCGTAAAAGCGATTAGGAGTTCTCCGAATCAATTAATAGCTAAGCTGATAAGATAGTGTAAAGCAATGCCAATCCATTATCTCTTACAGTAAGTAATTATGGTGGTTTGCCTACTCGGAACGCACTTCTCGGTCGTATTTTTTGAAAGGTGAAGCTCCTATCTTATCTGATCAACTGGAGCCTATTTAATCTCTACAGAATAATATTGGATTCATCTATTAATAATTATATGATATAAAGACCAATTAGGCCTAATTAAACCCTTACACCATGATGGCAGTGAATACCGGCTATAGAAAGTGCTATGTTAGTTGAAAAAGTCTAACATTGCAACCAAAAGTATTTTAAACCTCCGCAACTGTATACCAGATGTCAGTAGATGTTACAGGCACCTCCCGTCGTAGCATTCGTTGCTACACAAAAAAATTGAATTTTTCCCTGACCACTTGACAACAAAACATGAAAGAACAATAGCTTTTGACTTATCATAACGGAGTTATATTTCATTGAAGTTTCTTCAGCTCACTAACTTCACAATCAATTGCCTGGGATTGTTTTGTTGCATCATTTAATAGCTTTACCTTCTTTTCCTGATGTATTTTTAACTGTCCAGAAATGTGTTTCCTCTTACATTCTCCTTCCTTTTATTAGTCTAATTTTTGAAGTTTTCTCTTTTTGTTCTCTAGAGCATCTTGGTCTAGATGTGTTTACATTTTGAATCGTTTTTCTTGTTATTTTCACCTACAGAACCATACCTGCTGCACTGATAGCATCATAAACATAGTGCTTAATACAGTTAATGACTGTTCTTGCAAATTTTCTACGAGCATATCGTTGTTCACAGAAAAGCCACTTTCAACCGTTGCTTACCATGACTTAACACTAGCACCATTTTAACAACACTCCAAAGGCTGGCATACTCTGGCTTATCTGCCAGGAGTTCAGCATACATAACATCCAGTCGATCATTTTTTATTGAAAATTCTTTAAACTTGCCCGTTACCGTCTCGTTCGAAAGCAAGGTTTTGTATTCTTTTTTGGCATTATCTCCTTTGGTTGAAGTTATTCTTCCTTTATCTAGCAGAATCTCCAAAAGCCTGTCAAATCGTTTTTTAGACAAAACAGAATTTTCAGTAATTAGTTTTGGAGAAAGTGACCTGATCGGTCGAACAACAGAATACATTAGTGGACAGATTTATTTGACATTTCAATTATTTCCCGTTTATATCACTCGCACAGTAGAACTTCTAAATTTAAACCACCTTCAAACTCGACTCGCACAAGCGTGTTTAGGCTTATTGCGCAACATTGCATTTCCATTTAATGCCACTTCTTGATTTGCTAATTCATGGGCACGTGACACAGCGCAAGACGGCCGGTGTGAAATGACGTCACAAGCAGCAGACCAAGGTCGGCACAAACAGCGCATACAGGCATACGTCACGCATAGAGGCAGTTTGCTTGAAGGCCAAAAAGCACTAGTTACCCGTCCTTAAGAGGGAAAATAATTGCAGGGATCGTAGCAGGTTAAGAGAAAAAAAGCAGGAAATAAGGAAAATGTATGAACTCTTACTATACCTGTTATTGTGGCCCCTTTGAAATAATTACTCTTTAATATTTTCTCTTTCTTTTAAATCCCCCGACTCAACTTCATAATCTTGCGAATCTTCTGACTTTCCCAGGTTTTCCCTGATCAAATAAAATCCCGACACTCCCAGGTTTCCCAGGTTGTGTGGGAACCCTGTAGTAAGCCCGTTCATTTTTGCAACACGGTGTGCCTCCGGGCACACAGTTACAGTGTTACAACGTAACGCGTGATGTAGCCTATATAATTCAGTGTTAGCACGGAAGTGACTGGAGAGACGTTGGTGAGAAGCCAGTAGAGACTCGTAGCACCTTGATGTTGCCGTGGTAACGTTATTTTAGGCCTAATTTTTTTTAACTGCAGTTTCGTAAGTAGCAGATAGGCCTAATGGAGAATTTGGTTCGACGGTAAGCCCATTCATTCAAGAAACAATGAGACGAGACTATTTTAAATGAATATAAAATCCTTTTGTTTTTAAGGCTACGTGTTATCCTTCGGATTTCAATTCGACGATCAAATGTTATTATTTAATTTAGTACGTCGAAGAAGTCTATTGTGAGGGCACACACCTCCCAGTATGATCGTAAGTGGCAGCGTCTGCTTAGGGAAGTTTTAAAAGTCACCGGCTTGCTTGTTGAGCGCTGCGTTCGCTTGGTCTCTGCCTCCTCCGATTTTCCCATTTTCAAGCCGAGATTAAAAACGTTATTTGAAGCTTACTAAGCACAAACATGGCAGACAATGACAAAATCAGTAATTATAATTCTTTTCTGTTTTATTGTATTATTAGTAGCATTCAAGATGATGAGAGTAAAGACTAAGCAATCTAGACTAAGTAATAGCTTGCAGTTATTAATAATCGCACTCATCACGCACGTACCATGTAAATTTATCACATGTATGATGATTGTTGTTCTGCGGCAATGGCGCATGCGTGCATCGTGTCCCCCATATTGGTGCGTAAGCTCAGCGAACTCAGAACCCTTTTTCCTGGATTAGTTGGCTCGCCAGCAGCTGACTTTAAAAACTACGGATAAGCTTCTCAGCGGCAAGCGGCTCGAATTAAAAAAAGGGGAAAGTGTACCCCGCTTCCAAGCTACTCGCAAGACGCTGACTTTTAAAACATCCCTCTTGCGAGCACGCGAAGATTTGTCTTGTACAAAGCAAATTGCTTCAAGGTTCCAGCTTAAAGTGTTATTAATATGTGCAGTAAAGACAAAAGAAAACCCATTTGTGAGTGTTGACCAATTGAGTGGAATAACCTCATAGTGATTTGGCACCCAACTAAAGCAGAATCCACAAGACGAGATGTAAGGAACTTTGAACTAAAACTCTCGGCGTGAAGAAACCAGGGGTATTTGGTTTGGTTGGCCTACCGACCGACCACTCGTAGAAACTCAAGAGAACCAGATTCATGGTAAGACTGTTCCGATTTGAATTGGAACGCTCAGCAGTGAACCATGAAGAAGAAATGCAGTAGCCTGTCACGAAATTCAATGTTTAATGAGTTTTATTTACGATGTTTGCATCTTTGAGAAATGAATGATGTTGATTGCGCGCATTCTCCTGGAGCGACCATGCACACGCCACCAGGCATGAAGTATAGATAAGGACTGACGATGACGATTTTCTGCCATGCTAGATTACTGCAAAGCCAATTTCAGTACCACAATAGTAATGAACAGTGTCACATTGCAAAATAATGCCGATTGTCTTGTATACAAAACATTGAAACTAGCGTAGCCTTCCCATCCTATCAAAGGAACGCGACATCCAGACTTAAGCAGTCAATCGCCTGGGCGAAACCATCATTTTTCAATATGTCCATTTTAACGATTTTTAAGTGCTCAAAAAGAAACTAAGATGGTTGTTGGCACTATGAAATGATGTTACAGGAACAAAATGAACTGAAACCTTTTTATAACGTAGAATTTGACTTTTCAAAACTGAGCGTTAGAGTTAAGTTCTCCAGGCGAACTGGTGCACCTTGTCCTCATCACCAACGTGGTCGGGCTGGTGTAAATTCCCAGCTCGAACGCGACATCCAGACAAAGTCAGTAGATCGCATGTGCGAGATCGCTAACTCCCGAACAGAATATTTTAAATCCAATTACGTTGCATATTGTTAACAAGAAGTGCTTTCATGAGTTACTAAGTAATGCCAAAGTAATGCAAAGTAATGCAAAGTAATGCCAAAGAGTCGAACTATTTTGAAACCCCTTTGCAGTGAGAAATTTGTACAGTACAACAATGGATGTCCGAGCATGTTTTCTGGGGCGTAGCGGTGCACCTTGCTGCTATCGGGAAAGCAGCTATTGCCCCGTGCCAATTCAAAGCGAATGCATTAAGACAACTGCAGCCACGCAATGGAATTTGTACAAGCATCAGGGCTGTTGTTAATCGCACGAGTGAATTGCCGTTAATTTCTTAGTTACAAAATTAAATTTTAATATGTGTGACAGGGAAGATTCGCCTTTACGGAGGTTTTTTAGTGAAGATCCCAAGAAAGGAAATAAATGAATTTAGTGGTGAAAATGAGAATCAACCCGGGAGTAACACTAACATTCCTGAGATGAGTAATGGCGATAAAGGCGTTGCGAATGCTGAAAATGGCCAGTTTCCACAACAGGATGGAGCCACCAGCGGCACTGAAACGCCGACCGACGAAAATGTAGAAATGTTTGTGCACAGTGGGGACGCAATCCCGATTCACTCAAATGAAAGTATGGTGGTAACAAAATAAAAGGCCTTCAGACGAAGAAAGATAATGATGAGGTGGTATATCTCATCGTGGAAAGGATGCAGCACCAGCCAAGGTTGTTGTTATCAAGAGATCTACCAAAGACTGTGCAGCATCTGATTAAAGAAGTGGAAAGTATCCCAGCTTACATTGCATATGGTGGAAAGAAGACAGACCCAGTATTCAAGCAGCTGAACCGACCAGACCAGGTTTGGGAAGCAAGGAAGTTCTACCAGCAGTAATAGTGGAAGCAGAAACGGACGTGGATCAATCGCGGCACCATCTAGGAATCAGCAATCCGTACGAGTCGCTCCACAACACCAGTAAGCTGATCAGGGTCAACAAGGCAGCATGGGGTCGGAGAGGCAAGTGGATAACAGAAGCCTGGGTGCATCTCAGCCACCTCTTCAGGAAGACCACTCCAATGGAGCAACGGCTGTCAGCGCTCAACAGCAGCATGGGAACACCAGACCAGATCCGCCGCAGTCAAGGAGGAGTGATCGGAAGGACCGGAAGAAAGGGGTTAACTGCTGGAATTGTGGCCAGTTGGGTCATTTCCACGCAAGCTGTAAGAAACCACCCATGGAGATGCAACCGAGTTTGTTCTCTACTGTAGGAGTAACAGCGCTGTCGGTGCACCTGATTATGTGGAATAAATTAGCAACACTGGATACGGAATCAGGAGGTTCCCAGATGAAAACGGCATAGTTTGACACGGCCTTATCTGGAACATGAACTCCGTCCATACAGAGGTGAAGGCTTCAATCTGGCTGACGGTTCGTCTATCAGACCTGTGAGTGTGGGGGTCGCCTACCTACCGTTTCAGCTAGAAGGTGAACACCTGAAAATGAAGTTCACTGTATTCAAAGAACTTGCAGATGACAACTTATTGGGAATCGACTTCATGAAGAAATTCCAGCTTGTCATCGATTCAGCGTATGAATAGTTTCTGTGTAAGATCTTTCCACTGTCGGGTCAAGCAACTGATCCAAAGAAGTCAAAAGTAAAAAGCATCTGGAGGATGGCTGCAGAACCTTCCCAGCCAATTCAGAACGCCTTCAACCAGATGACTGAAGAGCAATTCCAGGAATTGGAGGTCATCCAAGCCCATCAAGCAGTGTTTCCAGGGAAACCGGGGGCCGACTTTTGTCAGACAGCACAAGATTGAGTTCAGGGGGTGAACCTTGCCCGAAGATCGCGAAGAGCTACCCGCCATCAAAGAAGTAAAGAGAGGAGGTTGACAGGATGGTCAACGACAAGACTGAAGAAACAGAGTCAGAATGGGGCTCACCCATTTTCCTGAAACAGAAGAAGAATGGCAGAGGATGGAGGGCCATTGTTAACTACATTGAGCTCAACTCCCGGACGAAAGGAGATTCTTTTCCACCACCAAGGCAGGAAGACATATTCCACATCCTGGCCGGAAAGAAGTATGTGTCAGTAATGGATGGTGAGTCAGGCTTCCATCAGATTCCGCTCCACCCTGATTCTCGTGACTGCACATTTTTTTCTCCAGGCCTAGAAACATACAGGTGGAAAGTCATGCCGTTTGGAATCAAGACAGCAACAGCAGAGTTCCAGAGAACCATCAGCATCATCCTCGACGGGCCGATAGGCACAGACTGCGTTGTATCCGTTTGATGACATCGTCATAGCAAAGGACACATAGGAGGAACATGTCCAGGCCATAAAGCGTGTTTTCCAAAGACTGATGAAACATGGATTCACCTTACGGAAGAAGAAGAGTCACTTCTGCCTGCCCGTCATGAACATCCTCGGTCATGATGTATCTGCCGATGGTATCAAAGTGACAGTCCACAGTTTCGGTGCTGAGGGATTTCCTTGTTCCTAACACAAGGAGGAGGTTGCAGCAAGTCCTTGGTTTGACAAATTACTTCAGAAAGTTCATCAGGGAGTATGCTGAGACAATCAAAGTTTCCCACCACCTACTCAAAAAAGACCCCCTACAAAAGTGGGAGGAAGAGCATACAAGAGCGTTTGACGAGCTCAAGGCGAAGCTTCTGGCTTCGCAGTTCCTTCAACTACCAGACTTTGAGCACCCGTTCCGGATCGAAACGGATGCAAGCAACGATGGGATCGGCGAGTGATGCTCAGGTCATTGACAACCAAGTAGAGGTCATTGAATTCTTCAGCAGGCGTCAACCAGATCCTTTTTTTGGAAATTGCCGTCAACACAGAATGTGCTTCACGGCCGTCGATCACGTTGTTGTTTTCAAGGTTGGTGGTGGTTATAAATTAGTTTTAACTTTGAATTATGTTTGATATTGGAAGGAGGACAATTTAATAAACTAAATTTGTAAATAAATGAGAATAAAGGCATTGTGTTTTTGCTAGACTGAATCCAGATCATGCACGTTAATGATAAGCCTAATCTTGTTTACGATCTTGTTCCGCACATGTTACCGAAAGTTTGTATGGTTAGAAATTAGTTTTAGCTACGAATTATGTTAAATTTTGGAGGAGAGAGTATACAAGAACCTAAATTTGTGAATAAGTAAGAAAAAAAAATTGTGTTAATGATAGGTTGAATCCAGATCACGCACGCAAATGACCACACTATCGTCGACTTTTCTGTGATAGAAAACTCCCTCCCTGGATAGAAATTAGTTTAGAAAATAGATAATACTTGTTTTTAACGCCCACCCCCAATATTAGACAAATTAATTTTACAAGCCCATGGGCGTTTAATACACGATTTACGGTATTATCCGCGGACTATACGTAAATTTTTATGATTAAATTATTAGTGCGGACAATCTGAGGTGCGGACTATACGAGAGATCAAAATGCATAACGTAAAAAAAATACCCTTCTGTTTGGTCAAAACGAAATGTGGCTTATACTGCAACTCAGTGACCTAATTTTAACCCACTATTTCTCTTTCTCCCCCCCCCCCCCCACTCCCGCGGGTTTGCGCACGGGGGTTTTAACACCAGGAAACAAATACCTTTATTATCACTTTCACGGGTTTTCGTCACTTTGCTCAACCTCTCCGTAGCGAACAGCAGCATGGCTCCAACTCGGAAAACAAGACGAAGCTTTACGTCGGATTTTAAACTGAAAGTGGTTCATTTCGCTAAAGAAAATGGCAACAGAGCAGCTGGCAGAGAATGTGAAGTAGACGAAAAGGCTATCCGTAATTGGAGGAAAGAAGAGGAAACATTGAAATCCATACCAAGAACGCAACGTGCACGTCGCTACGGTAAAGTAAAATGGCCGCGGTTAGAAGAAAACCTGAAGCGTTGGGTCATAACTTTGCGCGAAAATTCACGTGCAACAACAACAGTGATGATACGAATGAAGGCTATAGACATGGCCAGGGAAATGGGAGTAACAGAGTTTAAAGGAGGACCTAGTTGGTGTTTTAAGTTTATGCGTCGAAACAAACTTTCTGTTCGCTGCCACACAACTGTAGGGCAAAAGCTTCCTGTTGATTGGCAGGCCAAAGCAGTCGAGCTACGAAGCTATGTCCAGGACATATTAACCAATGAAAAATTGGAATCGAAATCGTTATTTAACATGGATGAAGTTCCTCTTTGTTTTGATGCACCAATGTCAAGAACAGTGGATGAAACGGGGGAAAAAAACTGTGCCTATCACCACAACCGGACATGAAAAAACTAGTTTTACAGTCGTTTTAGGCTGTAGTGCGACTGGCCAAAAACTGAAACCAATGGTGATCTTCAAACGTGTGACCATGCCACGAGAACAATTCCCTGAAGGTGTTTTTGTTCATGTCAATCCAAAAGGTTGGATGAACGAAGAAGCAATCTATTTATGGATTGAACATTGCTGGCGTCGTCGTACTGGAGCATTTTTTAATGCGAAAGCCTGCTTAATGTTGGAAAGCATGAGCGCCCACATAATGGATCCAGTGAAAGACCGTTTTAGGAAAAATGGCGCTCATCTAGCAGTCATTCCTGGTGGCCTCACCAAGCTACTGCAGCCGCTAGATATCAGCGTCAACCGTAGTTTTAAAAACTTAATCCGAATTCGATGGGAAAAATGGACGACTGATGGACTACATACGTACACCAAAACGGGTAAAATGCGCCGAGCAACTTTAAATGAAGTTTGCACTTGGATTGTGGATGCATGGGATGCAATAACGGTGCAAACTATTAAATCGGGTTTTCGGAGAGGCCTCAATGATGACCTGCCAGAAGCGGTCGAGCAAAACTCCACTAATGACGACGCTACAGCTGACGGCCAACACGAAGACTTAGGCGACCCAGATAATGAAAATGGAGTGTCGGATGATTCAGATGAACAAATCGAAGGTGGACTTGACGAAGATATGCTGGAATTATTTTGCATTGATACAGACGAATCTTTTGATGGCTTTAATTAAAACTTTTTCGAGTGTTACAAGACGTCACACATTGTGGTAGCCTATCGACATTTTTTTTTTAACTTGCGTGCGGCGATCGGAACTAAACTGACTTTTTTTTTTTTAAATGTCTGCCTAAAATGTTTGGAATTTCTAGTTGTACAACCGTAATTAAAAGGATACAGGACGAATCTTGATACGTTTGATTAAAACTATTGAGTGCTAGCAAACATCGCATTGTGTTAGGCCTATCGATGTTTAGTTTTTGCGTGCGACGATCGGCACTTGGATTGACTGTATTTTTGTTTAAATATTATCATTAAAGGCCTAAAATGTTCGGAATTCTATTTAATTTAATTAAAATTAGCTAAAGTTAAGCAGTACCATAGCATAAATTTAATTACTGATAAGTTTTAAGCTGCGGACTATCTGGGGGTGCGGATTATCTTGGCGATTTTTTTCCTAAAATGCTTACAGATTAGAACTGAGGATTATCTGAGAGGCGAACTATACATGTGAAAATACGGTACACGTCTTCAAGGACACAAAAAACTACGTTCATTCCTGTGCAATTTGTCAGATGGTGAAGTGTGCTCAAACAAACGTGCCAGGACAGATGCAATCAGTGGTTCCAGATCACCCAAACCACATCATGGGCATTGATTACGTAGGGCCACTTCCTATGACCACCGGTCTTCAACAAGTACGTTCTGTCAGTGGTTGACATTTTAGTAAGTGGGTATAGACGATACTTACGAGGAACGCAACATCAAGGGCTGCAGCAACGAAGTTCATGAAACATATTCTCTGTGACGGTAGATGGGCCAGAGTATCTAATTAATCTCAGGTAACAATGCGGCGTTCACCGGGAAAGACTTTGTCACGATGCTGCAGGAGAACAGAGTCAAGCATTCCAAGACGATACCTTACCACCCCCCAGAGCAATGCAACCGAGAGGGTAAACCGAACACTCAAGGCATGCATTACAGCTTTCGCTACGGAACAGCAAGGAGGATGGGGTCCGCTACTGCCATGCCTTCAGTGGGCAACGAGAACAACACATGTCTCAACGAGTGAAACACCTTACTACTTAACGAAGATGACGGATCCACGCACAAGACTCCAAGCACTTCCCCTGCCACCAGTCCAGACAGGGATGACTGTCAAAGAGTACGCTGAGGCACACAAGCTTGAGATGGAAAAGGCTTATGATCTAGCACGAGCCCATCTTTCCGAAGCAGTGAGGTTGATGAAACCCTATTATGACAAAAGACATCAACCAGTGGAGTACAAGCCAAACCAGCTCGTAAAGGTCAAGAATCATAGCAAGTCTGACGCAAGCAAGCTAACACTTGATCACCCAGATGTGAAGTCCTACAACATCTCAGCAATGCAACTCTTCTTTACCCAGACACAATGGACCGCTGGGATAGTATGGATCAAGCCGGAACAATCTACCATCCACCAAAGGACGTTCAGGAACACGGTCATGATGGGGCACAGGCCCGGAGTTGGAGGCAGATGAAAGTGCCGCCGCCGATGATGAAGCGATCGCTGGCGAGCTGGCGAGTGAAGAATCAGACAGGAGCAACCAGAAGATAAACAAGGAGTTGACGAAGAAGAGGAATTCAGTCAGAGGGCACGGTCGGTGAAGAACCGCCAGATGAGAGAATCAGTGACCAAAGCACATCATTCGTCTGCCTGCCAGGTACGGGATCGATTTTGTACAGTCCAAAGGCATGCCAGGAAGACCCAGCTTTCCTTTCGATCGTCATGTGAAGGTCCTGCCTTCAAAGATTCCACTGAAAAGAAAAACGAGGGAGTTGTGCCAGACTTCGAAGGTCCATTTCGCATTCTCCCGAAGGAATCCTACACATTGCAGCATGTCAGGAAGTCTGAAGACTGTAAGCGCAGGCCGCCGAAAAAAAAACCTTCGTTTTGCCAACGAACAATTTTTTTTCTCTGAGTGCCCAAAAACCTCGATTTTCAAACCTCAGGCATTTTTTTAAATAAAGAACAGAAACGGCCAAACTCTTCAACCATTAATAGCCTGAAACAATATCTACCTCTTGAGGAAAGCCGAATTTGAAAATTCCATCTAGAAGATTCAAAATTCACATTTGAAAATCTCACGAACCCAACTGCAGCGCTTATCATTTCCGGCCGCCATTATTGAAATTCGATGTACATTTGTATTATACTTTCGTTATTTCTTTTGGGCAAAAAGCCCACATACACTAGCTTAGTTGTGATTTAGGAGGGGATTCCTTCATTGGTACTTAACCTCACATAAATGTGGATACAGGCAATTTTAAGTGTGATATTTTTTTATGGTGTTTGTCTGCAGCAAATTGTATGAAAAATTTCCACTATGATCCAAAACTGCCCTTTAACTCAAAGGTTAAAACTTCCCATTTAATTAATGCGTTATAGCATTCATCTAAGCTAGTCTACAGTATGTCCCAAAGTCACTACACAAATGGGAAACTCATCACACACCGAATCACTACACAAACTGAGCAAATCACCTCATAAATGTTACTTCAGCACTGCATACCAAGGATTATCAGTTAGTGGAAAAAAATGCCACCAAAGCTAACTACTGACCAGCGTGTGGAGTTAGTGCTCCTCTACGGTGACAACCACAGGACCACACGTCAAGTCGTAGAAGAATTCCATCATCGTCATCCAGCCATCCCTACCCCTAGCAATAAAACAGTTGCGGATATTGTGAAGCGCTTTAAGGAGACCGGGTCCGTACAGGACAGGAAACGGACTGGCAGACCAAGGACTGCTACTGATGACCCACACGCAGTTGACGTGATTGCACGGGTTGCAATCAATCCCATCATGAGTACACGGCAGATTGGTCTGGACGCAGGTATAAGTAAAAGCGCTGTGTCCAGAATCATGAAACGAGAGAAACATCATCCCTATCGCTGTAAAGCCGTCCATACAATACAGGATGGGGACCCGCCACGACGTACAGCATTCTGTGACTGGCACTGGGGCAGGAAACCACTGACCCGGACTTTACCGCAAACATTATGTTTTCCGATGAGTGCCTCTTCCACATGGATGGTCGCGTCCACACGCACAACGTGCGGTATTGGAGCGTAACCAATCCTCATTGGTTCCGTCCGTGTCGTGACCAAGGTGCCGCCAGGGTGATAGTGTGGGCCGGCATTTGGTGAAACAGGGTTGTAGGACCGTTTTCAGGGGTCGCAGCCAACATATAAAACCTATAAAAGCCTATATTTTAATTCTGGCTCTATATTTTTGACAAAATAGCCTATAAAACCTATAATAACCTCTATTTTTAAAAGCTGATTCTGGAGCGATGTGTTTTTTAATTGCATTCTCATCGCTCTAGTTTTTAAACAAAATGGGTCGAGTGATTATACAGCCTACGTCCTGCCAGGTTGCCTTATCGTTGAGTCGGAGTGCATAAATCTGAAAACTTGGTTATCGGCAGGGTACTCTTCAAACCCAGACTCACCTGGGAAAAAGTAAATGAGGATGAGTCGCACAAGAAAAAAATTAAATCACTACTTATTATCATTAGTATTTTATAATTACAGTCATACTTTAATATCTCCTGATGTAATCCTGTCCTGCAGTTTGAGCAGCATTACGGTTATTCACACATATTCCTTGTAGCGGTGCACCTTTCAGATAACAACTACAAGCGTGTCTTGTCAACACGCGGTATGCTCCGTTGTAGTACATGTAGTAAGTAGCTTGAAAAAATGATCGTTTTGAAGAATGCAATGTTTTCCATGCCATTTTGAATAATTTTAAGATAGTTTTAATTGAATAATGATTTGTGGACTGCCAATGAGAGGTGTTACATTAAAAACGTTTATTTGAGCGTTGGCACTTCGGCCCTTTTGTTATTCGTGCTGCGGTTATTTACGTTAAGGGAGTGTCTTTTATTAAAATTGAGTTTACTTGTTGGTTGATGCTAACACAGTAATTACACTTAACACATAGGATTTTTCATGAACTTCTATAACCCCAATTTTTTTTGCTAGTGCGAGGCTACAAGGAATGGGGGAGGGGGAGGAGAAGCTGGGATCCCCTACAACTTGATAGCTGATTTAAAATTAAGTGTACATTTCACTATTTCCATTGTACTAGTACATGCAAGTTATCTTATGCAAGCCTGACGTTTCATTAAATAGCCAATCGTGCAGTCTTTTAGGGGCGGATCATTATTTGTCATGAGGAGATGGGGGTTCGGAGCAAGGAAGGCTGAGGAGAGGAAAGGATAGGTGACATCGTAGATTTTTCAGGCTTTCCATTGGGGAGGGGCGTGGACGGGTCACACCTTTTTTAGCCCTGTAAAGGTAGGATTACGAGTCAAAATAACCACCGACCAAACTGGGGAAAAATACATTTCCATTTTAATTTCTAAAAACGTCTTGGTTTCTGCCCCTCTCCTTGATGTAAGTGTTACTTTTCTACAATAAAAAGGAAGAATTTGATTACAAATTTTATTACGAATAAAAACGGATTAGAGTTCACTCGAACGCAACGAACTATAATTTGTGTTCATTTTGTGTATGCATTTTTATCTTTTAATTTTGTAGCATTTTGCTGTTTATAGCGTCTATTTTGTGTGAGTTTGTGGGTTTACGTTTTGCGTTTTGTAGTTACAAGAAATGGTACTAAAATTGGTAAATCTCAACTTTATTCGTTTTATTGTATCAAATGCAAAGGATTTTAATTATTCTTTCAGTATATACGAGAGTTGATAAATATGTAGGTTCATCTGTAGGTTTATGTACATCATTAAATGTGACTTGAGCGCCAACAACTCAATGTGAAGACGTCAGATCAGCCTAACTATCCAGAAAGAAACCATGATGCGTGAATCGACACTAGTAGAGTGAGCGTCACTTATCTTGGGTGCGTCACTTCGCGTGTGCTTCAGATGAACTAAGTCGCATCAAGGCAATCCTTGAGCGCAACTCCTCAAATTTTCATGGACAGATCAGGGAATATCCTGGCCGCAAGCTTTATTCTAAAGCTTCAAAATAATTGCTAATCATTTTTTAATTTTATATTGCAGTTATGCAACCCATTTTATTTTTCTGGAAAAATTCAAGCTCCGAATTCCTGCTATCTCCTTTAAGACTACAATTTTGTCATCACTTTTGATTAAACTAAATGCATTTAGCAGACATGGTTACCTACCTTCCATAATCGTCCAGAAATTAAGGTTTCTCATTTTAAGAAATCAATTGCCATTATATTAAAAAGCAATGATAATAAGGTAATGATAGACAAATGGTTCTAACAAATAAAAAAAAAATACAATTTATTGGAAAAAATTGCACCCTACTTTTAAAATCAAAAATACATGCTTTTCATACAACGTACATAGGCTACCAGTTCGAGAAGAATTTCAAAATATTTATTAAAACTCTTCCTCATGCAATAAAACATTTGGCGCTAGGAATTCTTATTCTATTAAAAAAAATTCATCGTCTTTTCACAATAACGGCCTTACTCTGAGGCACACAACTTTCAAATGTAATCATTACAAATTTATAAATATTTATAAAACCTTTTTAAACATATGACTTCTGGTACATAATCTATTAAGTTGTTGACC